>JANAVB010014799.1:5933385-6010669 GCA_029216955.1 Iris pallida
ACGCTGCTGTAACGTTGTCAAAACCAAATCGTCTTCACAAAAGTTTATCAAAATAATATTATCTAAACATCCATGAAGACAGAATCAAAAAACAGCAACTTTCTATCCTAAGCGGCATTTCGTCGAACACGTGCCCGTAAAGGACCGACACGTATCCGATACCGCCATCAAACGAAGTCGAAATCCAACCAAACTTCGTGGGCAAGTCTAGGGCACCTATATGGATGCAAAAATGAAAGAAATTCTAGATTTACTATGGTAGATTAGGGTTTACCTATTGAGTGTCAAAAACTCAATGAATGGAGCCCCTCGGTTGTCGTGTTGGCCGATTTTCCTCAAGCAAAAGCCTCCGCCTCCTCGCTAGAAATGCTCTAGCAGATCCTCCTCTCCTCGATGAGTGCAACGGAGTTCGTTTGGGAAGAAACGGACTCCGGATGAAGGAAATATGAGTTTTGGAGAAGAGGATCTATTAGGGTTTCCTTGTAGAGGCTCAAAACTTCACAAATGAATGCAAGGGAAAGGGGTACTGCTGTTGGGCAGCCAGGAATAGGTCTCCTAGGGTTAGGGTTTCACTTGGGCCAACTCATTCTCAAGTATAAATGGGACCAAGTCAAAAAGGCTTAAAGGCTTGCATGCAAAAAGGCTAAAAGAAATCAATTAAAGCCTTAAAAATAATCTAATGCCTAAAATAAATTCTAAAAATAAAAATAATAAATCTAAGGCATGGTTAGGCCCCTATACAATGTCCACTAAGGTTAAACCAGTTGTTAGCACAACACAAGTCAACATATCTAGAAAATCACAAAACAGCCAAAATGGCTAAAAATCAATTAATCATTCTAAAATTAACTAATAAAATCTAAATTAATTCTAATGATAATAAATCTAATTCTAATATAGCATTAAGGTTCTAGGTCATGGTTGGCTAAGGTCAAACCACTTATACTACCAAAACACCAATTCAGCTACCAATCAAACCGCACAACAAGCAATTTAATCAATAAATTAATAATTAGCCGATCTAGTCACATGGTCGAGTCTCCTTGGTCATGGTTAGTCTCTAAGTCAAACAATCTCTAGGGTTAAACTAGCAACAACCAAAGTCATAATTCACCCATCTAAATAATATAAAATAAATAAAGAAAAATCCCCAAAAATCATAATATGATTCAAATATTATTATTAAATGATAAAAAATTACAAAAGTTCAAAATTACCCTCGTTTCAGAAAAGTGGTGTGTCACGCCCCAGAACCAGAATACTGGAGAGCGGGGGAATGACTCAGCCAGCTACGTATTACGGGTAGATGAATACCGTACAATACGATCAATGCTGTCTAACCAGACGAGGGGGTGCATACTACATAAAAGTCTTACTATGGTCATTTCATATCTATTGTCTCAATCATTCAAGCAAGAAACAGTAATAGAGGACATGTAATATAAAGCAGTAAGGCGTCCCAAACGCTCAGTCAAAATGTTCTTGAGATCTGGCTCTACAAAACATAGCCAGATGGTATGGCAAGTATACACAATTGTTATCAGCTGCAGTCTGACTTAATTACAATTATGTAAAAGTAAGTACAAGACAATCCGACTAACATGTCGGTGCCAAACGGCTAAGTATAATGGTAAATAACAAAACAAGCGGTGAAGTAAGGAACCCACTCGAGTCCTCCTGCAATCATTCTCCTAGTGTTGACCATCCTGGAGGTAGAAGTAAGCAGAGTCCTCGGGAACCGGCTCTAAATCTGGCCATGCAAAACCAGAGAGGTTAGACCTCTAATAGCAAGTACCACAAGGAAGGACGATATGAAGGACATAAACCAGTAAGTAAAAGAATATAATAATAGATCTCTGCTTGCTACTAGGATTCACATCACATCACGACACTTCGAACCAACCTCCCAACCAAACAAGGACAGAAGTTGACCCGTCATGTCCTGACATTATGATCATCCCAGTTAGGTAACAGAGTAGTACAGTACACAAACAAATCATCTTGAACGGCCAATCAAATCCTACGGCTTGCTATTGTGAGCCCCAAGTTATCCTGGAATAATGCAATAAAGATTCCTCAGTTCTTACTATGTGCGAGCAAGACTAGTCTATCCAGTCAATCATGTGCGCCATGCATGAATTAGACGAGTCCTAGCAGGACGCCCGTCAATATACAATATACAATAATAATAAAAGCAGATATTGTTTCCTGCCCGTGTGGTAGATTTAAAGTATCTTTGGGAACTAGCCGGCCCGTCGGGTACTACTCGTCCCAAGGGGGCTGCCATGTAAGAACTCGGAAATCCATTCTCTCCATGCAATCATTATTTTATTTAACTTAATAGTCCCTACGTTGAGTGAAATCCCATGCCGTGGATCATGGTCATTCAAATGAGTACTTTCGTACGGGGTACGATATGCACAACTTTACAACGATACCAGTGCGGTTAGGTTGCAGGTCTTACATAGCGTAATGCAACAATCAAATCTAACCACGGTAATCATGCCTTGACCATAAAGTACACATGCTTCTTTTATAGAAAATAAATAAATAAATAAATAGATAAATAAATAAATAAATAGATTGAAGCCTGCATGTGCATGTATGTCAATATTTTGGGATCAGCCAGTCGATTGCAATAGTTCATAACATGAACGTGTCTCATTCATTTATTTGAATAAGACGACTAGCCAGTCTCTTAGTTCTAACTAGGAACGCATGATCAAATTAGTCAAGATAACCATCGTCATTAATGGTGACAAGACATGAAAGTCATTAGCATTAAATAGGGTTGAGTCTATAACTCTCAAGGTCAAGTTTCAGTCTCACTAGATATCCATATACCAATCCAGACACTTGGCACTAATACACAACCATAGGTATTAAAATATTAACATGCTAAGATTTTTGGGTTCATGCAAAAAGGCGTAAGGATATAATAGGAAATTATCATGCCAACATTAAATGAATAAAGTATAAAACAAATAAAACTCCCAAGTCAGGAAGTCATGCTAACAAGTCTAAGCTAAGTCCAAAAGTCACGCAAGAATCGTATGCGTGAAAAGTGAAGCGTGACAAGTGATGCGTGACAAGTGATACGTGCTGGCAACGTGAGCGTATGAGCGTGACAAATAATTCACGTACGCGCAGCGTGAGGGTGAAAAGTCACGCACGCCAAAAGTCACGCACAATGTGATCGTGAAAAGTCACGCACACAAGCTCAGGGACATGAGCGTGAAAAGTCACGCACGCAGCACAAAGACAGGAGCGTGACTCAAATACACGCAGTCAACGCGAGCGTGACTGAAAATATACGCACTCAAATACGAGCGTGACTAATAATTCACGCACGCACAGAGTGGACGTAACTCAAAAGTCACGCAGACACGCACAGACATGAGCGTGACTGAAATACACGCACGCTCATGAGAACGTTAGCGTGACTAAAATACACGCAAACACGTATAGACGTGTGCGTGACTGGGCTGATGTTTATGCGAGCACGTAAAAACGTGTGCGTGAAACATCTCCCAAACCCCAAGTCCCATGGGGCCTTGTTCCAGTGCCAGAAATACACGCTCAGTTGGTGGATCAAGAACCCATGAACAGCCAAAATACTATAACTTAGATCTAGAGAAAACCAGCCGTAGAAATCAAAAATGCTAAGAACTAATCTCTCTTGGAATCACGAGAAGAAGGCAAATGAACCATAAAAATGGGTGATTGAGAAGCAAGTTTGCACTTGCCTTCTCCTGCTGCTGGTAGGTGGTGGGGAGTAATGAGAGGAAGAAGAAGAAGTAATGGTGACAATGAAGTAATAAGGAGAGAGAAAGAGATGGAAGCTTTAAATAGGAAGGGTGGTGGTAGGTGGGGTGTTGGGCCGGGTTTAAGGGGATCCAGCAAACCGAAACCCAATAACACTAAAGGAGCAAATAAAATGCAGGTAATAAAATTGCAGAAATATAATTGCAGAAATAAAATTTGCAGGAAATTAATTAACATGAAAATTTAAAGAGCAGATAATTAATTAACATGAAACTAAAGAAATTTAAATACAGAATAATACATGATAAATACTAACTAAATACACATGAGTTGTACATATATAAAAATACGCATTCCGGAAACGGAAAGTGACATCTCTACCCACCTTAGAAAAATTCCGTCCTCGGAATTTCAAATCCAAGCCGGATAGAAATGTCAGAGCCAAACTAATACAAGCAATTCTAGTGAGCAAGCAATCATTTTTACCATATCAAAAGTAAGTACTATATATGTAAATCCATCAATCTACGATATCAAGTAGCTCTACCCATAAAGTGATAAGCATGAGAAATCAAGACAATCAAGTTATACAGAAAGAAATATACCTTGTGAGTCAAACAGGTGTGGATACCGTGATCGGATATCATCCTCACGTTCCCACGTTGACTCTCCCAAGGAGTGGTGACCCCAAGCAACACAGACAAGACTAATTGTTCGGTTCTTGAGTATCTTCTCTCTTCGGTCCAAAATGGACACAGGCTGTTCCTCGTAAGACAGGTTGGTACCAACAACCAGCTCAGAATGATCGAGAACATGGCTTGGGTCCGATACATACCTACGTAATTGAGATACATGAAACACGTCATGCACCTCTCGTAACGAAGGTGGGAGTGATAAACGATAAGCAACATCGCCTATCCGATCAAGGATAACAAATGGGCCCACGTACCGCGGACTTAATTTCCCGCGAACGCCAAATCTAATGACCCCACGAGTAGGTGAGATCCGCAAGAATACGTGGTCCCCAACAGAGAATTCTAACGGCCTACGATGCTGGTCCGCCCAATGACGATGCCGATCCTGCGCAACTCGAAGTCGCTCTCTAATTCCTTTAACTACTTCAACCGTCTGAACAATCATTTCTGGGCCTAACATCTTCCTCTCCCCGATATCATCCCATACAAGCGGTGACCTGCACTTCTTACCATATAATGCTTCAAATAGCGCCATCTGGATACTGGTCTGATAAATATTGTTGTATGAGAACTCGACCATGTGCAGGTGACTCTCCCAAGACCCTTCAAAATCTAGAGTGCAAGCTCGCAACATGTCTTCTAAAGTCTGAATCGTTCTTTCTGATTGTCCATCTGTCTGCGGATGGTAGGCCGTGCTAAATCTTAACTTGGTACCCAGACTATGATGTAAGCTCTTCTAGAAATGTGATGTAAAGCGGGTATCTCGATCCGATACAATACTGACAGGAACTCCATGCTGCCTGACTATCTGTTGCATATATAACTCCGCCAACTTTTCTGTAGATTGCCCTACTCTGAAAGGAAGAAAGTGTGCTACCTTCGTAAGCCGGTCTACTATCACCCAAATAGCATCCTTACCACTTGGTGATCTTGGTAAACCGATCACAAAGTCCATTATAATATGCTCCCATTTCCATTCCGGAACAGGAAGTGGTTGCAATAACCCAGCTGGCCTCTGCTGTTCTGCCTTCACCTGCTGACATACCAAGCAACGGGAAACAAATCTAGCTATCTCTCTCTTCATTCCGTTCCACCAGAAGTGCTGCTTGATATCTTGGTACATCTTGGTCCCTCCAGGGTGAATAGAATACTGAGAACTGTGAGTTTCTGCCATGACCTCCTGTCTGATATCTCCACTAGGCACATATAGACGCAATCCGAACCTAAGTGTACCATCTTCGTGAATCCTCATCTCCTTTCTGAGCCCTGACTCACATTCTGCCCTAAGCTTCTGAATTCTTGGGTCCTGTGCCTGAGCTGCCTTGATCCTATCTACCAAGTCAGATTGAACTTGTAGACTAGTTAGAACTCCTACATCACTAGGAAACATAACTTCGATGCCCATCTTCTGAAGGTCTTCTAAGATATGCTTCTGCGTTGTCCACATAAATGCGCCGCCTCTCCTGCTGAGAGCGTCTGCTACCATATTAGCCTTGCCTGGGTGATACTGAAGCTCCACGTCATAATCCTTGATCAACTCCAACCATCTTCTCTGCCTCATGTTTAGTTCCTTCTGGGTAAAGATGTACTTCAGACTTTTATGATCTGTGTACATCTCCACTGGGTCACCATATAAGTAATGCCTCCATAGCTTCAGAGCAAACACTACTGTCGCTAACTCCAAATCATGAGTTGGGTAATTCTTCTCGTGGTCCCGAAGCTGCCTAGATGCATACGCTATCACCTTTCCATGTTGTATAAGGACACATCCAAGTCCTTTACCTGACGTATCACAATATACTGTAAAACCTCCGGGTCCGACTGGCAATGTAAGAATAGGTGTTGATATCAACTTCTGCTTCAAAGTCTCAAATGATGCCTGATATTCTGCCGACCAAACGAATGGTACATCCTTCCGGGTCAAGCGGGTCATGGGTGCTGAAAGCCTTGCAAAATCTGACACAAACCTTCTGTAATATCCTGCTAATCCCAAAAAACTCCGCATATCTGCTACGATCTTGGGTACTGGCCAACTTTCTACTGCTTCTATCTTCCTGGAATCTACTGCTACTCCAGCTCCTGATATGATATGTCCCAAAAATGAAATATGATCCGACTAAAACTCACACTTGCTGAGCTTGGCATACAACTGGTTCTCTCTCAGAACTTGCAATACTTTTCTGAGGTGGTCTTAATGCTCCTTTTCACTAGCAGAGTATACGAGAATGTCGTCAAGAAACACAACGACAAATTGGTCTAAATATGGCATAAAGATGCGGTTCATCAAATCCATGAATATTGCTGGAGCATTGGTCAAACCAAACGGCATTACTAAGAATTCGTAATGTCCATACTTCGACCTGAATGCTGTCTTGGGAATGTCTTCCTTCCGAACCCTCACCTGATGGTACCCTGAACGAAGATCTATTTTGGAGAAAACTCTAGCTTTGCTCAACTGGTCAAATAAGTCGTCGATCCTGGGTAATGGGTACTTGTTCTTCACTGTTACCGCGTTAAGCTTCCTGTAGTCAATGCACAATCTGGACGACCCATCCTTCTTTCCCACAAGTACCACTGGTGCTGCCCATGGTGACACGCTAGCTTGGATGAACTTCTTCTCCTTCAGTTCCTCTATATGCTGATATACCTTGGCCTGCTCCGAATTTGCCATTCTATAAACCCGATCTGATATCGGTTTAGTTCCTGGTGCCAATTCTCTACTGAACTCAATATCTCTAACTGGTGGTAGACCTGGAAGTTCTTCGAGAAATACATCTAGAAACTCTTCAACTACCTTCAGAATCTGAACTTCCTCCATTGCCGTCACTACTCCCTGCTCTTGCTGAGTTGCCTCTGATCTGACTAAGGTAAACCTCTTCATGCCTGGAATATCAAAAGATACACTCCCTCTACGACAATCTATTGTCGCATGACTGTCTTTCAGCCAGTCCATGCCTAAGATAACGTCGAAATTTCCTACAGAAAATTCTATCAACCGGGCGGGTAAAGAATGCCCGCAAACTACAACGCTACACGCCAGGATAACTCTACTAACTCCTACGAGCCCATTGCCAGTGAGTATATTCAACCTCCCTGGCAATGCCTCGAACTCCATTCCTAGTCGTGTCGCAAATCGTGCAGATATAAATGAATGGGATGCTCCCGAATCAAACAATGCTACTGCGGGATATGAGGCGACGAGAATATTACCTGCCACAATATCTCCCGATGCCAATGCCTCCTCCAAGGACAGAGTGAATGCTTGCCCTCGATCTCCTTGCTGATTTCCATGCTGCGGCCTAGCCTGATGCTGCTGCTGGCCCCTGCCTTGATGATGCTGGGGTGGTCTATGCTGGTGTTGCTGCATCGGCGGTCCCTGCTGTCGAAACATCTGAGCCTGCGGTACTAACGGACGCTGTGCCAACGGCCTTACTGCCACTGCTGGTCCTCGATACTGGCCTGCCCCTGGTGCTGGCAGAGCAAGAAACTGTTGCCCTGGTCCTCCTGACCTCAAATTCATGGGACATGTGGTAACCTGATGGTCTGGATTTCCACATATCAGACACAGTCCATTCAATGTTCGACACACATCTCTAGTGTGTCCCATCTTTCCACAATAAGTGCATCCCGTCGGGGGTTGCTGGTTCTTCCTCTGATGCTGTTGCTGCTGCTGTCTGGGTGGTGCTGGTCCTCGTATCGCCACATCGTGGATACGAATGCCAGTGGATGGTGCTGTTGTTCGGGGCGCTGCTCTCCCTCCTTCTTCTATCTGACTGTAGGATCTCTTCTGACCCCCAGTCCTTACTGCAAGCCTCTGAATAGTGATCTCATGCCTTCGAGTTGTCGTCAATATCTCATCAAAAGTCTGGTAGTTGTGCCCCTCTATCAATTGTAAAAGTTCGAGATAAAACCCTTGCTGAAACCTCATAGCCCTCTGGCGCTCTGTTGCTACCATCTCTGGGGCGAATCTACTCAATCTACAGAACTCCGCTGCATAAGCATCTACAGTCTTGCCGGCCTGTCTGAGGTTGATAAACTTCTGTTGTAGCTCAAACTGCGCCACAACTCCATAGTACTTAGTCATGAATCTTGCTGTAAAATCATCCCAAGCCACAGGACGTCTGATGCCCACTTCCTCTGATTCCCACCAATCACGTGCGAGATCCTGAAGTAATAACTTCACTAGATCCACACGTTCTTCTGCCGGTACCTTAGCCGCTGTCAGAATAGCCTCCATATCCTTAAGCCATGCATCTGCTGAAATGGCATCCTCCGTGCCCTCGAAACGGCGGGGGTTGTACTTGCAAAACCTGGCTGATGCTCCTGAATCTGGCCTCACTCCTCTTTCCAATGTCGTCTGCAATCCTTGGTTGAGCAACACATTCTGCTCTTATAGCTGAGTGTGCATGCGCTGCTGGGCCAACATCTGATGTTGCTGAGCAGCCATCATTCCTCTCATAATCTCCAGAAGGGCTGGTGTGTCCACTTCCACAGGGGTAGGTGGAACTGTGGGTGGGTCTGGAATATCTGGATACTGCGGTCCAACCGCTGGTTCTAATATCACTTCTTCCTGGATAGCCTCCTGAGGCGAGACTGGCCCTGGTTGCTGACCATCCTGGTCAGGTTGTCTATGTTGCTCTTGTTGTTGCTGCCCAGCTCTGACCGATGCAGACGAAGTGCCCCTAAGAAAAGGGACAAGAGAACAATCAAACGACCGGACATGAAGGATCAATGAAGTCAAAGGATACCGAAATGTCAAGCAAGGATTGAGAATAACGAATCGTGAGATCAAGGGGAACACGAGTGATTAAGATATCCTATAAATCAAAATACCCCACAAGTCTGAAATCAGACCTGCATGGGCCACCACTAAAATCTTGTCACGCCCCAGAACCAGAATACTGGAGAGCGGGGGAATGACTCAGCCAGCTACGTATTACGGGTAGATGAATACCGTATAATATGATCAATGTTGTCTAACCAGACGAGGGGGTGCATACTACATAAAAGTCTTACTATGGTCATTTCACATCTATTGTCTCAATCATTCAAGCAAGAAACAGTAATAGAGAACATGTAAGATAAAGCAGTAAGGCGTCCCAAACGCTCAGTCAAAATGTTCTTGAGATCTGGCTCTACAAAACATAGCCAGATGGTATGGCAAGTATACACAATTGTTATCAGCTGCAGTCTGACTTAATTACAATTATGTAAAAGTAAGTACAAGACAATCCGACTAACATGTCGGTGCCAAACGGCTAAGTATAATGGTAAATAACAAAACGAGCGGTGAAGTAAGGAACCCACTCGAGTCCTCCTGCAATTATTCTCCTAGTGTTGACCATCCTGGAGGTAGAAGTAAGCAGAGTCCTCGGGAACCGGCTCTAAATCTGGCCATGCAAAACCAGAGAGGTTAGACCTCTAATAGCAAGTAACACAAGGAAGGACGATATGAAGGACATAAACCAGTAAGTAAAAGAATATAATAATAGATCTCTGCTTGCTACTAGGATTCACATCACATCACGATACTTCGAACCAACCTCCCAACCAAACAAGGACAGAAGTTGACCCGTCATGTCCTGACATTCTGATAATCCCAGTTAGGTAACAGAGTAGTATAGTACACAAACAAATCATCTTGAACGGCCAATCAAATCCTACGGCTTGCTATTGTGAGCCCCAAGTTATCCTGGAATAATGCAATAAAGATTCCTCAGTTCTTACTATGTGCGAGCAAGGCTAGTCTATCCAGTCAATCATGTGCGCCATGGATGAATTAGACGAGTCCTAGCAGGACGCCCGTCAATATACAATATACAATAATAATAAAAGCAGATACTGTTTCCTGCCCGTGTGGCAGATTTACAGTATCTGTGGGAACTAGCCGGCCCGTCGGGTACTACTCATCCCAAGGGGGCTGCCATGTAAGAACTCGGGAATCCATTCTCTCCATGCAATCATTATTTTATTTAACTTAATAGTCCCTACGTTGAGTGAAATCCCATGCCGTGGATCATAGTCATTCAAATAAGTACTTTCGTACGGGGTACGATATGCACAACTTTACAACGATACCAGTGCGGTTAGGTTGCAGGTCTTACATAGCGTAATGCAACAATCAAATCTAACCACGGTAATCATGCCTTGACCATAAAGTACACATGCTTCTTTTGTAGAAAATAAATAAATAAATAAATAGATAAATAAATAAATAAATAGATTGAAGCCTGCATGTGCATGTATGTCAATATTTCGGGATCAGCCAGTCGATTGCAATAGTTCATAACATGAACGTGTCTCATTCATTTATTTCAATAAGACGACTAGCCAGTCTCTTAGTTCCAACTAGGAACGCATGATCAAATTAGTCAAGATAACCATCGTCATTAATGGTGACAAGGTATGAAAGTCATTAGCATTAAATAGGGCTGAGTCTATAACTCTCAAGGTCAAGTTCCAGTCTCACTAGATATCCATATACCAATCCAGACACTTGGCACTAATACACAACCATAGGTATTAAAATATTAACATGCTAAGATTTTTGGGTTCATGCAAAAAGGCGTAAGGATATAATAGGGAATTATCATGCCAACATTAAATGAATAAAGTATAGAACAAATAAAACTCCCAAGTCAGGAAGTCATGCTAACAAGTCTAAGCTGAGTCCAAAAGTCACGCAAGAATCGTATGCGTGAAAAGTGAAGCGTGACAAGTGATGCATGACAAGTGATACGTGCTGGCAGCGTGAGCGTATGAGCGTGACAAATAATTCACGCACGCGCAGCGTGAGGGTGAAAAGTCACGCACGCCAAAAGTCACGCACAATGTGATCGTGAAAAGTCATGCACGCAAGCTCAGGGACATGAGCGTGAAAAGTCACGCACGCAGTACAAAGACAGAAGCGTGACTCAAATACACGCAGTCAACGCGAGCGTGACTGAAAATACACGCACTCAAATACGAGCGTGACTAATAATTCACACATGCACAGAGTGGACGTAACTCAAAAGTCACGCAGACACGCACAGACATGAGCGTGACTGAAATACACGCACGCTCATGAGAACGTTAGCGTGACTAAAATACACGCAAACACGTATAGACGTGTGCGTGACTGGGCTGATGTTTACGCGAGCATGTAAGAACGTGTGCGTGAAATATCTCCCAAACCCCAAGTCCCATGGGGCTTTGTTCCAGTGCCAGAAATACACGCTAAGTTGGTGGATCAAGAACCCATGAACAGCCGAAATACTATAACTTAGACTAGAGAAAACCAGTCGTAGAAATCAAAAATGCTAAGAACTAATCTCTCTTGGAATCACGAGAAGAAGGCAAATGAACCATAAAAATGGGTGATTGAGAAGCAAGTTTGCACTTGCCTTCTCCTGCTGCTGGTAGGTGGTGGGGAGTAATGAGAGGAAGAAGAAGAAGTAATGGTGAGAATAAAGTAATGAGGAGAGAGAAAGAGATGGAAGCTTTAAATAGGAAGGGTGGTGGTTGGTGGGGTGTTGGGCCGGGTTTAAGGGGATCCAGCAAATCGAAACCCAATAACGCTAAAGCAGCAAATAAAATGCAGGTAATAAAATTGCAGAAATATAATTGCAAAAATAAAATTTGCAGGAAATTAATTAACATAAAAATTTAAAGAGCAGATAATTAATTAACATGAAACTAAAGAAATTTAAATACAAAATAATACATAATAAATACTAACTAAATACACATGAGTTGTACATATATAAAAATACGCATTCCGGAAACGGGGAGTGACATGGTGGTTACAGCAACAAGGGCCAGTACTACCTCAAGAGAACATCCAAGAAGAGGTGATAGTGGAACCAACAACTGGACCGCAGTATCCGGAGTTCCAACACCACCAACAGTTCCACCTACCCCCGTAGAAGTAAACACACCAGCCCTTCTGGAGATGATGAGAGGGATGATAGCTACTCAGCAACATCAGATGTTGGCCCAGCAACGCATGCACACCCAGCTGCAAGAGCAGAATGTATTACTCAACCAAGAATTGTAAACGGCTTTGGAAAGAGGGGTGAAGACAGATTCAGGAGCATCAACCAGATTTTGCAAGTACAACCCCCGTCGTTTCAAGGGCAAGAAAGATGCCATTTCAGCAGATGCATGGCTTAAGGACATCGAGGCTATTTTGACAGTGCCTAAGGTACCGACGGAAGAACGTGTGGATCTAGTGAAGCTGTTACTTCAGGACCTCGCACGTGATTGGTGGGAATCGAAAGAAGTGGGCATCAGACGTCCTATAGCTTAGGATGATTTTACTGCAAAGTTCAAGATGAAGTACTATGGAGTTGTGGCATAGTTCGAAATACAGCAGAAGTTTATCAACCTCAAGCAGGCTGGCAAGATAGTGAATGCTTATGCAGCAGAGTTCTGCAGACTGAGTAGGTTTGCCCCAGAGATGGTAGCAATAGAGAGCCAGAGGGCTATAAGATTTCAGCAAGGATTCCATCTTGAACTCTCGTAATTGATAGAAGGGCACAACTACCAGACTTTCGATAAGGTGTTGACAGCAACCCGAAGGCATGAGATCACCATCCAGAGGATCACAGCAAGGAGTGGAGGTCAGAAGAGATCTCACAATCAGATTGAAGGAGGAGGGGGAGTAGCACCTCGAATAACAGCACCATCCCCTGGCATTCGCATTCACGATGTGGCAATACGAGGGCCAGCACCATCAACAAGACAGCAGCAACAGCAGAGAAAGAACCAGCAACCCCCAGTGGGCTGCACCTATTGTGGGAAGGCAGGGCACACTAGATGCGTGTGTCGGGCATTGAACGGACAGTGTTTGGTATGTGGAAGTCCAGATCATCGGGTTTTTACCTGTCCCATGAATTTGAGGTCAGGAGGACCAGTGCAGCAATTTTCTACACTGCCAACACCAGGGACGGGCCAGTATCAAGGACCATAGGTAGCAGAGAGGCCGTTGGCACAACGCCCGTTCATGTCACAAGCTCAGATGTTTCGGCAGCAGGGACCGCCGATGCAGTAGCAACAACAAAGACCACCCCAGCATCACCAAGACAGGGGCCAGCAGCAATACCAGGCTAGGCTATAGCATGGGAACCAACAAGTAGGCCGAGGACAGGCATTCAATCTGTCCTTGGAAGAGGCATTGGCATCGGGAGATGTTGTGGCAGGTAACATTCTCGTCGTCTCATATCCCGCAGTAGCATTGTTTGATTCGGGAGCATTACACTCATTTATGTCTGCACAATTTGCGACACGACTAGGAATGGAATTTGAGACATTGCCAGGGAGGTTGAATATATCACTGGTAGTGGGCTCATAGGAGTTAGTAGGATTATTCTAGCGTATAGAGTTGTAGTTTGCGGGCGTTCCTTACCTGCCAGGTTGATAGAATTTCCTGTTGGAAGTTTCGACATTATCTTAGGCATGGACTGGCTGAAAGACAGTCATACAACAATAGATCTTGTCGTAGATAAAGTGTATCTTTTAATATTTCAGGCATGAAGCGGTTCACCTTAGTCAGATTAGAGACATACCAGCATAAACAAGGAGTAGTGACGGCAATGGAAGAAGTTCTAGTTCCGAAGATAGTTGAAGAGTTTCTATAATGTATTTTCCAAAGAACTTCCAGGTCTACTACCGGTTAGGGATATTAAGTTCAGTATAGAATTGGCACCTGGAACTAAATCGATATCAGATCGAGTTTACAGAATGGCAGATTCAGAGCAGGCCAAGGTGTATCAGCACATAGAGGAACTGAAGGCGAAGAAGTTCATTCGAGTTAGCGAATCACTTTGGGCAGCACCAGCAGTACTTGTAGGGAAGAAGGATGGGTCATCAAGATTGTGTATTGATTACAGATAGCTCAACGCGGCAACAGTAAAGAACAAGTACCCACTACCAAGGATCGATGACTTGTTTGATCAGTTGAGCAGAGCAAGGGTTTTCTCCAAGATAGATCTTCGATCAGGGTATCATCAAGTAAGAGTTCTGAAAGAGGATATTCCTAAGATGGCATTCAGGTCCAAGTACGGGCATTACGAATTCTTAGTAATGCCGTTTGGTTTGACCAATGCTCCAGCAATATTTATGGATTTGATGAACCGCATATTTATGCCGTACTTAGATCAATTTGTCATTGTGTTTCTCAACGACATTCTCGTATACTCAGCTAGTGAAGAAGAGCATGAAGATCACCTCAAAAAAGTGTTACAGGTTTTGAGAAAGAACCAGTTGTACGCCAAGCTCAGCAAGTGTGAGTTTTGGATGGATCAAATTTTATTCTTGGGGCACATCATATCAGGGGCTGGAGTAGCAGTAGATCCCAAGAAGGTAGAAGCAGTAGAGAGTTGGCCAATACCTAAGACTGTAGCAAATGTGCGTAGTTTCTTGGATTGGCAGGATATTATAGATGGTTTGTATCAGACTTTACAAGACTTTCAGCACCCATGACCCGCTTAACACAGAAGGATGTGCCATTCATTTGGTCGGCAGAGTGCCAGTCATTATTTGAGAATTTGAAGCAGAAGTTGATCACTGAACCTATTCTTACATTACCGGTTGGACCCGGAGGTTTTACTGTATATTGTGATGCGTCAGAAAAAGGACTTGGGTGTGTCCTAATGCAACATGGAAAGGTGATAGCGTATGCATCCAGGCAACTTTGGGACCACGAGAAGAATTATCCGACTCATGACTTGGAGTTGGCAGCAGTAGTATTTGCTTTGAAGCTATAAAGGCATTACTTGTACGGTGATCGAGTGGACATGTACACAGACCATAAGAGTCTAAAGTACATCTTTACTCAGAAGGAATTAAACATGAGGCAGAGAAGGTGGTTAGAGTTGATCAAGGATTATGACGTAGAGCTTCAGTACCATCCAGGCAAAGGTAATATGGTAGCAGATGCTCTCAACAGGAGAGGCGGTACATTTATGTTGACATCACAAAAATATATTTTAGAAGATCTTCAGTAGATGGGCATCGAGGTTATTCTTTCTAGTGATGTAGGAATTCTGGCAAGTCTACGAGTTCAATCCGACTTGGTAGACAGGATTAAGGCAGCCCAGGCACGGGATCCAAGGATTCAGAAGCTTAGGACAGAATGTGAGTCAAGACTCGGGAAGGAGATAAAAATTCATGAAGATGGTACACTTAGATTTGGATCACGTCTATGTGTGCCAAGTGGAGATATCAGACAGGAGATTATGACAAAAGCCCACAGTTCTCAGTATTCTATACACCCTAGAGTGACTAAAATGTACAAATATATCAAGCAGCACTTCTGGTGGAATGGAATGAAGAGAGAGATAGCTAGATTCGTTTCTCGTTGCTTAATATATCAGCAAGTGAAGGCAGAACAACAGAGGCCAGCTGGATTATTACAACCACTTCCTATCCCGGAATGGAAGTGGAAACATATCACCATGAACTTTGTGACTGGTTTACCGAGATCACCAAGTGGTAAGGATGCTATTTGGGTGATAGTGGATCGGCTTACGAAGGTGGCACATTTTCTTCCATTTAGAGTAGGACAGTCTACAAAAAATTTGGCAGAATTGTATATACAGCAGATAGTCAGGCATCATGGGGTCCCTGTCAGTATTGTGTCAGATAGAGATACACATTTTACGTCACATTTTCTGGAAGTGTTTACATCATAGTCTGGGTTCCAAGTTAAGATTTAGTATGGCTTACCATTCATAGACGGACGGGCAATCAGAAAGGATAATTCAGACTTTAGAAGATATGTTACGAGCTTGTACCCTGAATTTTGGAGGGTCTTGGGAGAGTCACTTGCACTTAGTCGAATTTTCGTACAACAACAGTTATCAAGCCAGTATCCAGATGGAGCCATTCGAAGCACTATACGGTAAGAAGTGTAGATCGCAACTGGCATGGGATGATATTGGGGAGAGGAAGATGTTAGGCCCAGAGATGATTGTTCAGACGGTTGAAGTGGTTAAGGAGATTAGGGAGCGACTTTATCCTTGATAGGGTAGGTGATGTTGCTTATCGTTTATCCCTTCCACCTTCATTAGGAGAGGTGCATAATATGTTTCATGTATCTCAGTTACGTAGGTATGTATCGGACCCAAGCCATATCTTTGATCATTCTGAGCTGGTCGTTGGTACCAACCTGTCTTATGAGGAACAGCCGGTGTCCATTTCGGACCGAAGGGAGAAGATACTCACGAACCGAACAATTAGCCTTGTCCGTGTTGCTTGTGGTCATCACTCCTTAGGAGAGTCAACGTGAGAACGTGAGGATGATATCCGATCACGGTATCTGCACCTATTTAACTCACAAGGTATATTTCTTTTCGTGTACCTTGATTGTCTTGATTCCTCATGCTTATCACCCTATGAGTATAAATTGCTTGATGTCGTAGATTGATAAATATAGATATATTACTTGCTAGTTGATATTGTAAAATGACTGCTTGCTCGCTAAAATTTCTTGTACTTGGATTAGTCTAGCTCTGATGTTTCTATCCTGCTTGGATTTGAAATTTCGAGGACGGAATTTTTTCTAAGGAGGGTAGAGATGTCACTCCCCGTTTCCAGAATGCGTATTTTAATACGTGTACGGCTTGAATGTATTTATTTAATATTTATCCTGTATTCTTTTGTAGTTAATTCTTTAATTTTACGCTAATTATTTTTCTGTATTTTATTTTCTGCTTTTGCTTTGCTATTGGGTTCGGCTTGGGTTGGTTTATTTTTCGAATTTTGGTGGATCACCATGAACCTGACCAACCCCCTACCTACAATCATTCCATTTAAAGCCCCAACTCATTTCTCTCTCTTCATTACTTCTCCTTCTCATTTACTCTTCTTCTCCCTCATAACTCTCTCCACCTACCAAGAACTTAGGCAAGTACATCTTGCTCCACATAAGAACCCATATTTTTATGGTTTATTTATCTTCCTCTCGTGATCCTAGGATAGTTTAGAACTTGGCATTTTGCATTTTGAAGTTTCATTTTTAGTAGATCTAGAAATTGCCATTTTCGAATTTTGTGGGTTTTGATCTATCAAACTTCCTTATTTTCAAGTTTCGTTCGTTCCAGATTGTGAGATTTGTGTTATAACCCCTTTCGATCCATGAAACTCCCATTTTTGGCTCAGATTGAAGTTCATGAAATTGGAGTTTCGGAGGTTCTCTACGCACACATTTATACGTGCTCGCGTAATATCAGGCTCTACGCACACGTTTATACGTGCCCGCGTAATATCAAGCTCTACGCCCACGTTCATTCGTGTCAGCGTGAATTCGATTTACGCAAGTCTACTTTGGCTTGGTGTATTGCTTTTACGTGTACATTGTTTTACGCGCAACGATTTCTTTTACGCGTACATTGTTTTACGCGTAACGATTCCTTTTACGCGTATATTATTTTACGCGTAACGATTCCTTTTATGCGTACATTGTTTTACGTGCAACAATTCCTTTTACGTGTACATTGTTTTACGCATAACGATTCCTTTTACGCGTACATTGTTTCACGCGCAACGATTCCTTTTACGCATACATTGCTTTACGCATAACGATTCCTTTTACGCGTACTCCTTTACGTGCAACTTTATTTCTTTATTAAACGTACTCCTTTACGCGCAAGCTTTATTCCTTCACGCGTAAATTTCCTTCACACGTAAATCTCCTTTACGCGTATTTCATTGGGGGTACTATTCTGGCTTAGTATATTTTATTTAGCGTACTCCTTTGGCGTACATGGCATCTCTTATTTATCCTTACGCCTTTTGACATGAACTCGTTATAATCATGATATGCTAATATTTTAATACATATTGTGGTGTGGAATGTGCCCTGTGTCCCGATTGGTTTATGGATACCCAGTATGACTGGAATTTAACCCTAAGAGTTATAGACTCGACCATACTAAATACTAGTTTTACTTTCATGCCTTGGTACGAATTGACATTGATTGTTACCTTGACTAAATGATTGACCATGCGTTCCTAGTTGGAACTAAAGAGACTGGCTAGTCGTCTTACTAAAACTGAATGAGACACGTTCATATTAACTATGGACCATTGCAATCGACTAGCCGATTCCGAACATTGACATATGGACACGTGCAGGCTTCAACTAATTTTCTACAAAAGCGGCATGTGTACTTTACAGTCATGGAATGATTATTCCGTGGCTAGGTTTGATTGTTGTATTACGCTATGTAAGACCTACAACCTAACCGTACGGGAATCGTTGTAGAGTTGTGCATATCGTACTTTGTACGAAAGTACTCATTCTGAATGACCATGATCCACGGCATGGAATTTCAGTTAACATAGGGACTACTAAGTTAAATAAAATAACGATTGCATGGAGAGAATGGATTCTCGAGTTCTTACATGGCAGTCATTCTTGGGACAATTAGTGCCCCGACATGCCGGCTGGTTTCCACAGATACTGCAAATCTGCCACACGGGCAGGGAGCGGTATCTGCTTATATTTATTTACTGTATACTGATGACGGGTGTCCCGCTGGGACTCGTCTAATTCATGATTGGCGTAATTGATTATTGGGTAGACTAGCCTTGCTTGTACATAGTAAGAACTGAGGAATCCTTATTGTATATTTCCAAGATAACTTAGAACTTACAGTAGCAAGCCGTAGTAGTTGCATGACCGTTTAAATTGATTTGTTTGTGTACTGTACCTACTCTGTTAACTACTGAGATGATCAGAATGTCAGGACATGATGGGTCAACTTCTGTCCTTGTTTGGTTGGGAAGTTGGTTTGAAGTGTCGTGATGTTGTGTGAATCCCAGTAGCAAGCGGAGACTTATTATTATATTCTTAACTCTTATCACTGGTTTTAGTTCTCATACCGTGCTTCATTGTGGTACTTGCTATTAGAGGTCTAACCTCTCTGGTTTTGCATGGCCAGATTTAGAGCCAGTTCCTGAGGACTCAGCTTACTTCTACCTCCAAGATGGTCAATACTAGAGGAATGATCGTAGGAGGACACGAGTGGGTCCCTTGCCTCCCTGCTCGTTTATTCTACTTACTTTACTTATTTGTCGTTTGGCACCGACATGTTAGTCGAACTGTCTTGCACTTACCTTTACATAATTGTAACTAAGTCAGACTGCAGCTGATAACAATTGTGTATACCTTTCTATATCATCTGGCTATGTTTTGTACAGCCAAATCTCAAGAACATTTTGACTGAACGTTTGGGACGCCTTACTGCTTTATCTTACATGTTCTCTATTATTGCTTCTTGTTTGAATGATTGAGACAATAGCTGTTGAGTAACCCTAAGGAGACTTTCATGTAGTATGCACCCTCTCGTCTTTTAGACAGCATTTGATCGTATTATACGGTATTTATCTACCCGTAATACGTAGCTGGCTGAGTCATTCCCCCGCTCTCCGGTATTCTGGTTCTGGGACGTGACATTCCTTGATGCCGAGGCTCCCTCAAAGTGTCTGTTTGCAGTTCCGTGGCCGACCAAGCTTTGGTTTTGGGAATATTTTTGTATATTCTATAATATATTATGTGACCTGGCCCGTGACATTAAATTAAGGCCAGTGTTATTGGCACCACATTTCTATTCGGGAAAACGCTGGTTAGGGGACAACACAATTTATTTTATTTTACTCTTGGGGGCAACACACACTTTTCATGGGGGCAACACACACCTTCTCTCTTCTACCTCTTCTTACTCACTTCATCTTCCAACCCTAAACCTCAAACCTTGTAGCAATTGACGATGGAGATGGCGAGAACCAAAAAACTTACACATCCAAGGTAAAACTCACCAATTGAAACTAGTTTTTTTTTTTAGATTCTAGTTTTTTCAAATCTGATTTTTTTTTTTTTTTTTAGTTTCTTAGATTTCATGTGTAATGCATGTTTTTTTGTTATGGTTTCCTAGTAGAAAGTCCAATAAGGTACTATACTCGAAGTTTCGAACTCCATTAATGGAGGTACGAAGCTTCAGAACAACTACACCTTTTGGGCAATAGAGGACTGCCAACATTTTGGCAGCCCTAATGCATTATTTGGGAGTCCTAAAGTCAGAGTTCTCTGCCATTAGGATTGCCAATTGTGAGTCCTAATATGTTGCACCCAAAAAAAATAAAAAATAGTTTGGGTGTCAAAAGTTAAAAAATATTAATGTTGCATCAAAGATAATTTTTGATACAAAAACACGGATATAAATTAATGGATAAAATGGGTACAAGTTTTATACAACGAATTTTTCATCCACAACATACGTTTTTAATGAAATTTCGGTGAATAAAAAAGTTAGCTAAAATGAGGACAACAGAACAAAAAAGCCTAATTAATGAAATTTAGGTGAATAAAAAAGTTAGCTGAAATAAGGATAACAGAACGAAAAAGCCTAACCATAGAACATTTTGGAGAAAATGCCCGATGGTTGAGCATTTTCCTCGCAAACTAGTTTGTATTAAAACATTAAACTTGTATTAAGCTTGACTAAAGCTTTTCTTTTAAAAAAAGTGAAGAAAACGTCCAATGGTGGTGCAATGGTAGTGCCTTTTTTTTTTAAACACAAAAATGCCCTAATGTAGGGCAATTTTTTTTTTCTTATTTATATTATTTATATATTTATTTTGTATATTTATTTGTTATTTATTTATTTGCTATTTATTATTTATTTTTCATATTCATGCATATACATTTTTTTAATTTTATATATATATTGAAGCAATGGGTACTTGTGGCGAACTCGCCTCCACCGGGACTCGAACTCTCGACCACTTGGGTCACATGCATCTCTCTTAACCACTAGGCATACTTGTGGCGAACTCGCCTTCACCAGGGCTCGAACTCTCGACCACTTGGGTCACATGCATCTCTCTTAACCACTAGGCTAGAGGTCATATATATATATATATATATATATATATATATATATATATATATATATATATATATATATATATATATATATCAAATGACCTCTAGCCTAGTGGTTAAGAGAGATGCATGCGGCCCGAGTGGTCAGGAGTTCGAGTTCCGGTGGAGACGAGTTCGCCACAATTACCCATTACTTCAATATATATATATATATATATATATATATATATATATATATAATAAAAATATGTAAAATTTGTTGTCAGCTAGTTGAGTGATAAGATTCAAGAAGTTGAGGGTTCTAATTTTTATAAACTCATTATTTACACAAAAAATGTACTTTTTTAATGTAAAAATTAATATACTTTTCTGTAAAAAAAAACTAGGTATATGAACACTAAACATCTCAAATCTTATCACCTTAAGAACTAAATACAAGTCCCACAATTTTTTATATTATAAATACATAAACATATATATGTATATGAAAGTTATTTTTTTTTAAGAAAAATGCCTATTCGTTGGTTTTTTTTGTCCAAAAAAATATGCAACGGTTTTGCTTTTTTGTCCAAAATGTCGAACAACCAAAGGGTGTTTTCATTGGTTGTTTGTTTAAGAAAAACATCCAAAGAATGGGCGTTTTTAGGGGTGAGCATTCGGTTTATTCGGTTTAAACCGAACCGAATAACCCAAAATCGAATTGGACCGAAACCGAATAAGCAAAACCGAAACCGAACCGAATTGGCCCAAAACCGAATCAAACCGAACCGAATTAAATCGGTTCGGTTTTCGGTTTATTCGGTTTATTCATATTTTTTTGATTTTTTTGAGCTTTTTTTTGTTAATATATATAGTAACTAAATATACGTAGACATATTTAGTATATACCTATATATATTTAGCATGTACCTATATATATTAATACTTATATATATAGTACACACACACACACACACACACACACACACATATATATATATATATATATATATATATATAAATTAATTAAATATTCTTATTCGGTTTTCGGTTTTGGACCGAAACCGAAACCCAAAACCGAAACCGAAACCGAATAGGAAATTTTAGTATTTTCAAAACCGAAACCGAACCGAATTTTTTTAAAACCGAACCGAACCTCTTATTCGGTTCGGTTCGGTTCGGTTTTCGGTCCAAAACCGAATAATGCTCACCCCTAGGCGTTTTCACTCTATTTTTGTTATTTGCTGAAATTTGTGATGTATGCACAATCTTATTAAACTTTAATGTTAGTGTATAAATTTTTTGTTTACGTAATAAAGATGAATCCTGGAGGAACTCATGAGTTCTTAATTTTTTAAAATACGACCATGAAAGACCGTTGGATTAGATGTATATGATTTCTTGATTTTTTTTAGGCTAACAGAAGAAAAAAAAAAAGGTGTATTTTCAACGGTAAAAAATTCACGACACATTTATATTGTAAGTTTTTATTTTGAACTCTTGTTTGAGTTTCTGTAGTCTAACTCTTTACCTAACCATGTCGGTAGGGCTGTAAAATGGGCAAAAAAGTTCGTTGTTCGTATGAGTCCGACTTAGTAAATGATTCGACTGTGGGTCGTCCGATCGAAATAACAAGCAGAATCTGAACATTTTTTTGGGTCTGTTTAGAATCGAACTAAGATTCGGTCATATCATATCCGACATCCGTGAACATATTAGTTTATATTGGTACGACAACATATTTACACTCACACATTATTTGTTTCCAATCTTTCAAAACAGCCACCATATATTACTCGTTTTCAATTTTCTAAAACAAATTAATATCATTTACAATGTCAGCCAAGCAAACCAAGCGCCAATTGAAATCCCTCCTGTTTGATGATCATGATTTTGCCAAAGCAAATTAATTGAAATCCCTCCTGTTTGATGATCATGATTTCTTGCCTTAAAAAACAAATATAAGGAAGCACCCCCCAACCCCAACCAAACCTTCCCATATAAATCAAACCACCACTACTACCAACAACCAACTCCATCCATCCAGCGCAGATCTACTCTAGTATCCTTCTGTCCCACTTAATTCGAAAGTTGTCGGGGGGAATGGAGGAGGCGACGGCGGCGGGAATGGAGAGCAGGAGAGTCCGGTTCAACGTCGGCGGGAAGACGTTCGAGACGACTGCCACGACGCTCGCGGGCGCCGGGCGCGACTCGATGCTGGGGGCCCTCCTCGACGAGCGGTGGAACGCGCCGTGCCGCCGCCGCGGGGAGTACTTCCTCGACCGCAACCCGCGGTGCTTCGGGGTCCTCCTCGACCTCCTCCGGACCGGGGAGCTCCACGTGCCCCCGGACGTCCCGGAGAGGCTGCTGTACCGCGAGGCGCTCTTCTACGGCCTCCTCGACCGCGTCCGCGCCGCCAGGTGGGGCCCCTTCGACGGGAACCTCCTCCGGCACGCCGGCTCCGTCGCGGGGAGGGCCCCCGGGGACGGGACCGCCGTCCGGGCCGGGCCGGACGGGGGCTGCTGCGTCGCCCACGGGAGCGTCGTCCACGTCTACGACTGGACCATGGAGGAGCGCCGACCCATCACCCTCGATTACCAGCAGGCAAGGATATCCTTTTGGACTTCACTTTGCTGTTCTAGCAAAATGTTTTAATTGCAAACCAGTAGTAGTTATGCATCATTCAGTTTTATTCATATTAATGAACATTATGCATATTCAATTGTTCAGTAACCGTAAATTATAACGCAGGTTAGCCTTAGTATTTTATCTAAAATGTGGAAGTCAAATCTCAACAGGTCAACGATGTCGGATACATAGATCCCCACAGCATCGTCGTCAGTGCTCGAGAAAGATTAGGGAAAGCTAATGGAGGGATGGGAGTCTTCTCCTCCTCCACCGGAGAGCTCAGGCACAGGTTTCAGGTCGCGCACGAGAACCAACCGAAGAGCTTCACGGCTGGAGCCCTCAGCTTCAGCAGCCAGGAGTCCAAAATCTTCGCGAGTTGCAAAGGAAGGTGCAACGAATATGGTATAGGAGTTTGGGATCAGGTTACTGGACAACAATCGGACTTCTTCTACGAACCCCCGGGTTGCTCTCTGGGCGACGCCGACAAGCTCCAATGGCTGGACAGCAGCAGCTGCTTGATGGTTGCCACGTTGTTCCCCAGAACGGACGACTGTTTCATCGGTCTGCTGGATTTCAGGGTGAAGGGGGTCGTGTGGTCGTGGTCCGATGCTGGGACCATGACGAATTCCCTCGACAAGAAGAGGGTCCTTCATGCGGTTGCGATGGAAGACAACCGTTCGATTTGTGTCGTGAACCAGTACGACGATCTGGGGTTCTTGGACGTCAGGAGCGACGGAGGGGGGGTGCGCTGGAGCTCCAGGAGTAAGTTGACGAAGGGGAAGGTGAGGGAGGAGGAGAGTTGCTATCCTAAGCTCGCGATGCACAACGGGCAGTTCTTCTCTTCGATGAACGATAGCATCTCGGTGTTCTGTGGGCCGGAGTGGGTGTTGACCTCGACGCTCAGGCGGAGTTCCGGTGGTCCTATCTGCGATTTTTCGATCGGCGGTGATCGGTTGTTTGCTCTGCATAGCGAGGAGAATGTGTTCGATGTGTGGGAAACTCCACCTTCTCTAGCAACATAGTTTGCCTCCTTTTTCCTACGTCTTAGCAAAATCTCATTTCCTATGCAGGAAGAGATCTTTCTTTCTTCTTTTCTTTTTTGGTTTGGGATAACCCAATAATTGGAATTTGAGTTCATTGGGTTGTAGTATTACCATCCAATCCATGAAGTTCGAAATGTAGTTGTGCTATTCTGATGAACACTCTGCACTATCTTCTGTTACATAGCATTACAGTATCGGCCGATATTGATCCGATATTGTGGATACTGATATGGTTTGGTATGTCTCGATTTGATACCGACCGTTATTGAAATTGATGGATACTTTTCTGATCACTTTAGCAGAGAAATTTGAACGAAAAAGATCAATCAACTAAGGTTGTAAATGAATGTAAATGAAAAAAACTTTTAAAACAATCATCAAGATTAACTATTATTACATTTAATTTCAAAACTACTAAAAAAAACAACCCAAAAGTACTTAAAACTATGTCTCTATGTATAAAATATCTTTTCCCTAAAATTTTGATAAGTTATTAAAAATTATTTGCTTTCCAGTAGCAAAAAAAATTGGGATATTTTAGCAAATGCTCCCATTTTAAATGATGAAACTACCATATGCCCCCACTATTTTTTTTTTAATTAGCAAATACCCCCACCCTCATGTAACACAGCAAAAAAAGTTCAAAAAAAGTGGGGATATATCTTAAATATTTTACTCTTCCGTACCAAAAATGGGGGTATTTGGTAGTTAAAAATAATAGTGAGGATATATGCTAGTATCAACATTTAAAATGAGGACATATGCTAAAATATCTCAAAAAAAATGATACTTCAGTTCGTTGAAATTGTCGATATTATCGGATACTGTCGATACCGTCAATTCCGATACTTATAGAAAACACTGATATCGATGCTGTGAACCTTGTTTGATAGCCTAGTTAGAGTTCAGTACTATACTCGGACCTTCATCTCACCATCTCCAACTTGTGTACAATAATTTTGTTCTAATTTCCTAACAACAAATAACAAAACATTCTTTGTTCGTCATCAATCCTTCTTGTTTTCTCAACCATAATAGACCCACAAAAATCCTCTTAATTATATCATTTCCTACTGATCAAATGTCAATCATCACAACTACGCACACGTCAAGAAAGAAATAACATATATAATTCATAAGACAAACAAACACAAAGTAACATATCCCCAAGAGTTACTTAGCACACCTCAAGTAACTTAACTTAAAAATTAGATCAATGTTAAAAGACAAATATACCCACAACCTACCACATCCCACCAGCCTTCCCATACACCCTTCTTTCATTTTTACACCCCACCATCCTCCTCATTCTTCCTTCTTTCATTTTCATCTTCTTCTCCAACACAACTCCAAAACCCTAGAAAAACCTTAAGTTGAAATTTTGAAGAAGCCATCATGGAGAAAGGTAGTCCATCTGAAAGACATAATGTACGTACTCTCTCCACCTTCTTTCTCGTTTTGAAGTATCAGAATTAGTATGAGAATCGTTCTAACGTAAAAACGAAAAAAAATTCTGCGATAAGCACGACCTTTGTTGGTTGAGCATATCATGCAACGTTCGACTACAAGTTGTCAAACATCAGTATGACATTCGATCAATGTTGGTCGAACGTAGTTTGGAACGTATGACCTGTAATGGTCGAACAGAAGAGTTATGTACGACTAATTGCAATCGAACATTGTGTTTTTAAATTCAATTTTTTTGGTTCAACTTAGTAAGGTGTAGGTTTTAAGCAGTCCATAGGAAGACAGATGATTTTCTTATTATTGTTTTGAGGAAATCAATATTTAGTTAATTCAAAAAAAAATTTTGCCCTACATAATTTTATTTATGTGATTCTCATGATTTCAAAAAATGGGTTCTTTCAGTCCACTTATGGTGATTCTTAAAGAAAACAAACTTACTGGACCTAATTATATTGACTGGAAACGTAATTTGGACATTGTTCTGACTGCTGAGGAGTAAAAATATGTACTTGTTGAGGAATGCCCACCTAAGCCTGATGCTAGCTCTGATGAAGAGGTCAAAGAGGCTTACAATAAGTGGAAAAAGGCAGATGAGATGGCGCGGTGTTACATTCTGGCATCTATGTCAAATGTACTGCAACATCAGCATCAGGCCATGGCCACTGCTTATGACATGATGTATAACCTCAAGGAACTCTTCGGACATCAGAGTAGAGCAGCTAGGCAGTTTGCTATGAAATGTTTGATGAATACAAAAATGGCTGAGGGTACACCAATAAGGGGTCATGTTCTCAAGATGATGGATCATCTGAATGAGATGGAGATCCTTGGAGCTGAAATCGATGGGAAATTCCAGGTCGATATCATTCTCGGGACTCTGCCTAAAAGTTTTGACAATTTCTGCCTTAATTACAACATGAACAAAAGGTTGTATAGTTTGGCAGAACTTGCAAAAGAGCTACAGGATGCTGAATCTCTCTTTAGGCAGAGTGGTCATGTTTTTGTTTCTAAAAAGGCTTCTACTTCTAAGCCAAAATACGGTAAGAAGAAAAATAACATTCAGAAACAGACAAACTCAGCAAAGAAGGGCATGGGACCTCAAGGCGTGGTAAAAAAGTCGAAAGGCAAATGTTTCAAGTGCAAAGGGTCAGGACATTGGAAGACTGATTGTCCACTTCTCAAACAAGGTAACAAAGAAGGTATATCTCATTTACTAGTAGTTGAAATATGTTTAGCGGTGTTATCTACCGGCACCTGGTGTGTAGATACAGGAGCCACTAATCATGTCTGCAATACATTGCAGGGGTTCCAGGAAACCAGACGGCTCAGTGATGGAGAGATATGCTTGTTCATGGGTGATGCTACAAAAGTATCGGTCATTGCATTAGGAGATGTTACTTTATCTTTTGGTAGAAATAAGTCTTTGACATTGAGAGATTGTCTTTATGCACCTTCACTTAGAAGGAATTTAGTTTCTGTTTCTATGTTAGTTAAGGATGTATATTTAGTTTATTTTAATGACAATATTGTTATTAGAAAGAATAAATATTTTATTTGTTCTGGTGCATTGGTTGATAATTTGTATGTCATTAATCCTATTTCGCCCACAATGCAACTTATGAAAATGAATAATATGTCATCTAACTTAAATAAGAGAAAAGAACCTTCTTGTATGAACCAAACATATCTTTGGCACTTGCGATTGGGGCATATTAACCTAAGAAGGATTCAAATACTGGTTGAAGATGGACCTTTGAGTTTATTGGAAGTGGAGGTACTACCAGTCCGTGAATCCTGCTTGGAAGGTAAAATGACCAAAAGACCTTTTACGGCAAAGGGGTATAGGGCCAAAGATGTGTTGGAATTGGTTCATTCTGATTTGTGTGGACCCATGACTATCCAAGCTAGAGGTGGCTTTGAATATTTTGTCACATTTATTGACGATTATTCAAGGTATGGATACATTTATTTGATGCGCCGTAAGTCTGAGTGCTTTGAGAAATTCAAAAAGTACAAGGCTGAAATGGAGAAACGTCATGGAAAATGTATCAAGTCATTACGATCAGATCGTGGTAGCAAGTACCTCTTTGGAGAGTTTAGGGATTATTTATCAGAGGCTGGGATTGCATCCCAATTGACTGCACCTGGAACGTCCCAGCAGAATGGTGTAGCCGAAAGAAGGAATAGAACTCTTATGGAGATGGTTAGATCAATGATGAGTTATTCGGATTTGCAAGATTTATTTTGGGGATATGCCTTAGAGACTGCAGCTTATATTTTGAACTTGGTTCCTTCTAAGTCAGTACCTCTTACTCCCACAGAGCTGTGGATTGGGCGTAAGCCTAGTCTGAAATATGTTCGCATTTGGGGTAGTCCAGCACATGTGCTGAATGGGAAAGCAGATAAGTTGGAATCTCATACAGAAGTACGCTTGTTTGTAGGCTATCCAAGAGGAACGAAAGAAGGTTTATTTTATAGTCCTAAGGATCAGAAGGTCATTGTTAGAACCAATGCCCAATTCCTAGAGGAAGACTATGTGATGAACCATAAACCCACAAGTAGAGTTGTTCTAGAAGAACTGAGACGTGAGACACCAAGTATTTCAGTACCAACAATACAAGAGGATGAACCATAAATAACTGCACAACGTGTCACAAATGTTACACCACAACCGATAGTGCCTCGTCGTAGTGGGAGGGTTGTGATACAACCTGATAGATATATGTTCTTGGGAGAGTCGTCAGACTTCGTCCCTGAAGAACAAGATTATGATCCCTGTACCTACAATGAAGCACTCCAAGATAAAGATGCAGAGTCTTGACAAAAAGTAATAATATCTGAAATAGAATATATGGATTCTAATCAGGTCTGGAAGCTTGTAGAACCACCCGTTGGTGTAAAATCTATTGGATGCAAGTGGGTCTATAAGAAAAAAAGAGGATCAGACGGTAAGGTTGAAACCTTTAAAGCTCGACTTGTAGCAAAAGGTTTTACTCAAAGAGAGGGTATCGATTATGAGGAAACCTTTTCTCCTGTAGCCATGCTTAAGTCTATCCGAATTCTTTTATCTATTGTAGCTCATCTCGATTATGAGATTTGGCAAATGGATGTCAAGACAGCTTTCCTTAATGGAAGTCTTGAGGAAGACATCTATATGAAGCAACCAGACGGGTTCAATGAAAAAGGCCAGGAGCATCTTGTTCGTAAGCTCAAGAAGTTCATTTATGGACTTAAGCAAGCTTCCAGATCTTGGAACATATGTTTTGATCAGGTGATAAAATCCTATAGATTTGATCAATGTCAGGATGAATCATGTGTATACAGAAAGTGTGACGGAAACGTGGTGGTGTTTCTAGTACTTTATGTGGATGACATCTTGCTCATTGGAAACAATGTGAAGGTGTTATCTAATGTAAGGGTATGGTTATCCAAACAGTTTGATATGAAGAACTTGAGAGAAGTATGTCACATCCTTGGGATCAAAGTTCTACGAGATCGTAAGAAAAGGATGTTGGGCTTATCCCAAGCTTCCTATATCGATATTGTACTAACTCGATTTGGTATGCAAAATTCTAAGGAAGGTTTCTTACCTTTTAGACATGGAATTGCTCTATCAAAGGAGCAGTATCCGAGGACACCTAAAGAGATAGAGAACAAAGCAGTTCCTTATGCTTCAGCAGTAGGAAGCTTAATGTATGCAATGCTATGTACGAGACTAGACATCTGCTTTGCCGTAGGCATGGTCAGCAGATATCAGTCTAACCCAGGACAAGAGCACTGGACTGCCGTAAAGCATATTTTGAAGTACCTGAAAAGGACTAAAGAGTATATGCTAGTTTACCAGGCAGATAGTTTAGTTCCCTTGGGGTATACAGACTCAGATTTTCAGTCAGATATGGATTCCAGAAAATCTACCTTAGGTTATGTGTTTACTTTGGGAGGTGGAGCCATTGTGTGGAGGAGTATCAAGCAAAAATGTATTACTGATTCCACCATGGAAGCCGAGTATGTGGCAGCCTCTGAGGCAGCCAAAGAAGCGGTTTGGCTCAGAAACTTTCTGTTGGACTTGGATGTGGTACCTAGTTTGCCTAAGTCTATTACACTTTATTATGATAATAGTGGTGCAGTTGCAAACTCGAAGGAACCACGAGCCCATAAGACAGGCAAACACATTGAGCGCAAGTACCACCTGATACGAGATTTCGTAAAGAAAGAAAAAGTTGCTGTGATCACGATAGCATCAGCCGACAACCTAGCTGATCCCTTTACAAAGAGCTTACCAGCTAAGGCTTTTGATAGTCATGTTGAGGAAATGGGAGTCAGATGTGTAGCAGCATGGCTTTAAGTATAAGTGGGAGATTTGTAATAGTATACTGAAAAAGTAATGCTTTGAGTATAAGTGGGAGATTGTTAGGGTTATATACTAAAAGTATCACTTTTGTAGTAACCTTATTTCCTTAAATTTTGAATGAGAATCATATGGGCAAATGTTTGCATATTGTATTTGTTGCAAGTGTTAATACAAATGTCTGATATTCTATATTGTAGATAATATGGTGTGTGGTATCACACAGAAGATCATATTATCAGTTCCCTATGGAGTATATAAATAGTTCACAACCTAGATGGACTTGGACAATCTATTGGAAAGGTTGTAGTGTAATCTGGTATTAGTCTATCTTGACTATAGGTTTACACTAGTACACTTTGTGTGTATTAAACAGGACCACTTGAGGTTGTTCTCTTTGTACTGACTATATAAGAGAACAAACACCTCTGTTATTATGGATGCTTGTGCTCTTAATCCGGATATAATAATGGACATGTATATGCAGTGTGCATTACTTTGACTCATAAAAGAGTGAGATTCATTATGGATCAACAACCTCTATGAATTAGGTAATAACATTGTATGTATGATGGACTGTTGATTATAAATGGAATCCATATCCCGATACATCGGGTTGATAATGTCCCCTTAAAGAGCTCATAAGGATTGTCATGTAAACCCTGCAGGTGGATTATATCCGACATGACAAATAAAGTTGAGCGGTACTACTTAAGGATAAAAGATGTCGAATCAATATAGTTGTCAGTAACTTAATTTGATCGACGGACATACGATATCTTAACATGGGGAACCAAACGAGCATATAATAAAAGGAGCCCACAAACATAATTTGGGATTAGGAAGATAGTGCAACAATAGCTCATTAGTGGACCGAGCTATTGTTAATGGGCCGGATTGTGTGTTCGGGCTGAACACGGGATATCCAGATCCGTTAGGAGGCCTAACCCTAATTTCTCCTTATGGTCCCTACCGTAGCCTATATATATCCTCTATTCTCTGGCCACTAGATTACGGATCAGAAATCTGAAACTTTCTCTAAATTCGTGATTCACGTAAGGAGAGAAAGAGAGGGCTGCCAAGGAGAAGAAAAGGTTGGGAGATCGTCGCCCACACAACGTCCAACTCGAGGAAGGAATACGTACAAAAGATCTTGGGGTCGTCCGTTCAAGATTGCCAAGAATTACTTGTCTCCTTTCCGTCGCAGGTATAATTCGTGAACCCTAGTTTCTGCCTATGAAGGGTTAGAACACGTATTAGATCTGTTTAACTTTCTATCGATCAATACGTACACCAAAGGAAGGGTCCTGGGAATCCCCATTTCCATCAGTAGGTCTTTTTCTTTTCAGGTAAATACTCTAAATGACACTGAAATGAATAATGAAATGAGCATTGTTAACTATCCCATGTATGAACAAGTTGATTTCTCAGAAAAATTTTGGACAGATGAGATATTTGATAATCGTGAATCGTTGTTGAGGTGGGCACAAACGGTAGGAAGACGTCATAATATGATCGTTTTGGTTAAACGATCCGATAGCGGGGATGGTGGAAGACGAGCTCGAATAATTTTGGGTTGTGTGCGCGGTGGTAAATATCGGCCTCCCAAGACAAAAGTTGCTAAAGCAAATTCGACGAATATTGAGAAGAAGCCAAGACGCGAAAAGCTTACGGGGACGAAGAAATGTGATTGTTCGTTTCAATTGAAAGGAGTGCAATTCAATGACCTAGGACAATGGTCATTGACGGTTTTATACGGCTCGCATAATCACCTAATCGGACGAAATTTGGTTGGACACTCGTATGCTGGTCGACTAACACCCGCTGAAGATCAACTTGTGAAAGACTTGTCGAAGAACAATACAAGGCCCAAAGATATATTAAGCACGTTAAAGGAATCATTTAGTAAGAATGAGTCGATATTGAAGACAATTTACAATGCTCGGCAAAAGCATAGAGTTGTCGAGCATAGAGGCCTATCTCAAATGCAGTACTTGTTGGAAAAGTTGGACTCAGAAAACTACTACTATTTAGATAGGAGATGTAAGCAAACCGATAAAGTGAAGGATCTTTTATATGCTCACCCGACTAGCGTGGATATGTTGCGTGCTTTTTCTAATGTTTTATTGATGGATTGTACCTACAAGACAAACAGGTACAGGATGTCACTTTTGGAAGTAGTAGGGTCGCATCCACAAATATTACATTTTCTGTGGCATGTGTTTATATGGAGGCTGAGCGGAAGGACAATTGTATATGGGCGCTTAGTACGCTTAAAGGATTAGTGGATCAATCATGTTTACCGAAGGTGATTGTGACTTATCATGAGATAGCAATTATGAATGCAATTAGCGTTACGTTCCCCATCTCCACACACTTGCTATGTTGGTGGCATATTAACAAGAATATCTTGGCCAACTGCAAGAAGTTGTTTCGTACGAAGGAGAAGTTGGATTCTTTTAACAACTCATGGAATTCGTTGGTTCTTGCCGAAGATCAACTGAGATTCAATGAGTTACTTAGAAGATTGGAGCAAGATTTCTATGATTATCCAAAAGTAGTTATTTATGCTACTAAGAATTGGGTAGAGCCGTATAAAGAAAGATTTATTTCGTGTTGGACTAACAATGTGATGCATTTTGAGAACACGACAAGTAGCAGGTACGTGTCTTTAAACAATATTTTGTATATATATATATATGTTAATTACGTTATAATGTACGATTTTGACTGTATGAATTTCATACTCACAGGGCGAAGAGTGCACACGTAAAATTGAAAAAAATAGTTGGGCACTAGTCAATCAAATTTTGAGATCTCATGGAGCAAGATACATGATTTGTTGATCGCTTAAGACAACCAAATTAAGGCCTCATTTGAGATGAGCCTTAATGTGGCACCACATCGTTATAGTTATCCTATATTCATGAATATATGAGGATTGGTGTCTCATCATGCACTAGGATTTTCGAGGAGATGAAGGGTATAAATAATACCACTGTAGATTTCCTCCTTTGTGGTTGTGTGTTGAGGAGGACTTGCGGTTTACCTTGTGCACATGAACTTGCAAAGTTGAAACGGGATGGTCAGGTTATCCAGATTTTAGACAAAGTTGGATTATGAACTCTCCAAAACGGACAGTATAGCTGATGCAGATGTCCGAACCCGCTGGGTGGAGACCATAGGTACTATTAATCATATGTTCGATGCGGATACCGATTCACAAAGGTTGTTGATGCTGAAAAGACTTCGAAATATATCAGTTCCTTCGACATCTTCACTGCTTGAACCGGTGGGCTACAGACGACCTCGTGGTAGGCCAAGTAAAACAAAAATTCGCACTTCAAATTCGACGAAACGTGAACCAAACAAATTTGAAATTGTGGAGTCTGCTCACGATAGTTGTTCACCGTTGGAGGAAACTATATTGCTCGATGGAGCCCCTTCGGCAAAACCGATGTTCACTTCCATCCGAAGGGAAAAGCAAAATGTTCGACGAAAGTCATCACGCAATGCCATCGATATTGCATATATGGGGCAAATTCCACCTCAACATCATCCATATGTGTTGAGTACGAAAAATGTACTAGGGGATAGACATTGTGGATTTTGATGCATAGCCCATGCACTAGGGTTGGGGGAGTCATCTTGGCCAAAAGTTCGTAGTGACCTCATCCAAGAGATCACAAACTTGGAAGATTTATACGATAGATGTAACTTGATTAAGGGATCTCCGAAAAATGTACTTAAATCTTTGAATTGCTTCGTAGCACCGATTAATTATGACCGCAAGTATCGGTGGTCATTCCCCGATATGGACAACTTGGCAGCGTCGGCCTACAACATAGCCATCGTACACATGCATGATGATATTAACGTTATGTTTCTACTTATGAGGACAGAAGTTCCAACCAACCCTCGGCTTGTATGCATGGCATTTGTTGATACCAATCATTTCATCGTGGTAAATTTTATTTCCTAATGTAAGCTTTAGGTTGTATCATTTCATCGTGGTAAAAATTATATTGACATGTTATTATTTGTATACAGGTAAATTTGGCCAAAAATGCACCGCTACTACCCATTATCGACAAATGGTCTACTTTACGTCTTCCATGTGCTGCTAGTTGGGGCAAAATTTATAAACAATGGATTGAAAAGTATCGTGAAACTCTACCCTCCAAAAGCTCATTTGTTGATGGTGATCCGATTAGTTTGGACGATTATTCCTATTATAATTTAAATGCGTGTTGTGAAAGACTAGTAAGACTTGTATATTAATTATGATATTAGACTCAGAAATTGTACTTTTTATGAGGAGTTCATTGTATTGGTATTATGAGAAGTTCAATGTATTGGTATTATGAGAAGTTCAATGTACTGGTATTATGACTTAGAACTTTGAACTCAGGTTCTGACATGATTAGTGCTTCAAATTGTACTGTTTGACCTGCGTGATCTTCAAACGAACAAATGCTGCAATTTTTGCTTCAAATTGCACTTTTCGACCATTACAGGTCGAACAAATATCTTCTGTTCGACCATTGCATGTCGAACATGTGTTAGAAAATTTGACCTGTATTGGTCAAACAGAAGATATTTGTTCGACCTGTAATGGTCGAACAGAAGACATTTGTACGACTAATGATGGTCGAGCAGTACAATTTTGAGCAAAAATTATATCAGAACCTAAGTTCAAACTTCGTACTCACGGTTCATATTCACAATTCACATAACCTGAGTTCAAACTTCATATTCACGATTCATATTCACAATTCACATAACCTGAGTTCAAACTTCATAGTCACGATTCATATTCACAATTCACATAACATAAGCACAGTTATAATTAACAGAGTTCATAACATGAGCACAGTTATAATTAACAGACTTCATACCATGAGCACAGTTATAATTAACAGAAAACACTAGACAAAATAACAAAATAACACTGACAAAGTTCAAAGTTCAATGTTCAGTTATAATCTACGATCTGTGACGCCTTTGACTCCTGCTAGTAGACGCCCGCTTCGAAGATTCCGGTGGTTCTTCAGGTGCGATCTTCAAAGCACGATATGCGCCGACTAAAATTGGAACTAATATCGATGTGTCTAGTCCCTCTTCATTCTTTATCCATTGCCGGTAGACCAGCTCTAAATACCCCAAAGCATTTCTGATCATTTCCCATGGTTGTGGGCCTGTCTGGGTAGATGTAGTGCCGACGACGGTAGAGATGTTCTCCGGATCCTGGATGATAGGATATGAAAACGTCCTATACGAATCCATATAATCGTCCGAGCGCTCCCATGCCGGGTTTACAGCTCTCCCATGGGCTTCGGTCGATAGTACATGGATGCTCCAGAATTAGAAGTAGCCTCCCAAAACATCCCACGTCAGGTTGTACTTCTGGCCCATATTTCCCCGACGGACAATGCTTGGAATCAAAGGAAAATCAGGTATCTTCTGGAGTAAGCCAAATTGTCGAAGCATACGGTCGGGATGATACGGCTCTACACAGTCAAAGGCACGTATACATCCATGGTAGAAAATGACATTGTCCCGAGGATAAGAGTCCTTTATCCCATTATAGGGTGTCCAATTGACCTACATCATAAAATAAAGAAATTAGTAATACGTAGAACACATAAATAAATGGCGTAAATGAATATAATAACACTCACACTATGTACTTGAAGATTGTCCAAAATCTTCCTCAAGGCCAAGACCCGGTCGGCAGTTCCTGCAGGATGGGATCTATTGGCCCACCTCAAAGCAAGTGGATCGCCCAACTTATAATTAACATTATGGGTTGGCCTTGTGAAGGAAAAATACTCGTATATCCAGGCCTAAAAAAACATATATCGGACATATATAAACAGAACATAAATATCGGGCATATAATAAAATAAAAACGTGCATATAAAAAGGAGAGATAGCTACCTCCACTAATGTCAGATATCCACATATTTGTCGTACCCCACTCCGAGATGCTAATCCAAGCTGTCTATACAAGTATGCTAAAGCAGCTGGTGCCAAAGCATACTCATGGACGCGGTTGACCGTCTCCAGAATACTGAGAATTTTTGTGTCAACACGTGTGCCACTTATGTCTACAAAAATTGTGCATCCAAGCTCGAACCATAAATATGCACGGGCTGCACATCTTCTTTTTCTCTCATCCCTACTAGTAACATCTCCACTAAATCGAGAACGGAGCCACTCCAACCGGACCGAGCTACCTCTCTGGCCCTGAAGGGCATCTGTAATGCCCCGCTCCGTATGGTGCATTATGCTGAGTCGTTGACTCGAAGAGTTGCATTGACCCGATTACGTATCGATGCGAATCAATACAAAGAGTTACGTTATCCCGAGAGGATGCAGCAAATTGGATAGTTATATTGACCCGAGGAATGCATCGAGTAAGATCGATGCAAGTGTTAAGTTGGCCCGAAAGAAAACAGTGAGTCGGTTCGAAGATTCTAAGAAATTGAATCGACGCAAGGCAATTGACCGAATCGAATAAGTGTTGATTTTAGTTGGTTTCGTGTGCAGGCTATACGTTTATGCTGAAATATTATAGGTCGACATTTTGCCTTATTCAGAAAGGCGTCCGCAAAACCAATCGTCGCCTTGCGACGGACTGAGGCGTTGGCACGGTAAGCCAAAATCGGACGTATAATTCAATAAAGCACAAAGTGCTCGAATGTCTAAGTCAGAAGGGTTGTCCATGCAATAAAGTTATGAAATTGAGTCACATCGGTTCGGTGAAACGACAAGGCGTATCGACTCAAGGTGGGGGGACATTGACTTCTCTTTTCTACTCCTTCATGCCTAAGTAAAATATATATCATTGCATGCTGAGTTGACTTATCGACGCCACGGGCATGGCTCGATAGAGAGATAAATATAGTACGTGTCGAATACTAGATAGAACAATCGGAAATGAATCGTACAACAAATGTACGATCGCTACGAAACATTGAATATCGCAAAGACGAGCGCCTCGGTGCGTAAGCCATAAGAACGTGGGATAACTGTATCGACGAGTGCCTCAGTGCGTAAGTTATTTCGTGCCCCCGCGCACGAGTTAGTATGCTAGAAAATTGAAAGACTATATCGACGCGAGTGCCTCAGTGCACGAGCGATAGAACATTGAATACCTTATCGAGGCGTGCCTCAGTTGCACGAGTCGGAAGGAGGGAACATAAGTATAACACGTTGAACACTAAGGCGTAGAACATTAAAATATGGCTTTGAGGCGTGCATCGAACGCATGATGCAAGTAAAGGGCGAATAACTATATCAACGGGTGCGCAGTTGAACGAGACTACCAAAAGATGGCTTTGTTGAGAAGAGAACAGTTGTGGCATGGATGTGACATAACTGTCGATGCGGCATGGTGCCTTTGAAATATTTATGGCCTTCGGGGCGTTCGTTGAGAATATTGGGGCGTTGTGCCAATTAAAATAGAGATAGAAAAACTTGCTTGGTTGTATGAAAGATAAGATGTGTTGCATGGTCAAATAGATTTAAAGATTTGAAGAAGCCTGTGCATGGGCATCCTTCGAACGTGGTACGCCAGGGCGCTGGGACTGTTCGACCGAGGAAGGATATTGGATAAATTTGGTATTGTTGGTGCACTTCATGTAGACGGTTAGCGACCTGCTATTGAATGTGATAGGCCACTTACCAAGTATTTCGGGGGTCCTCTGATTGTTTGGGTTAGCAACCGCAACAGAGTGATCATCGTCTTACATATTCGATTTGAGAAATATAAGTCCATTCTAGCCCAAAAAAGCTAGTGACCTTCATATAGTTAAGGGCGATGGGTTAGAAGTGCAAGGTATACATATATCCTGCATGGATAGATCCTAGGTCGAAAGTCAAGGTACACTCATATCGTGCACATATAAAGCCGCATAGAGAGCACTTATAACATGACAGAAAAAGCTGATAGGCGTATTCACCTTGCGTCGGTACAAGAGCGAGTACGTCGATGTTGGTAAGAAGTCACGAAACAAACACGAGATTGCTTGCCTGTTTACTTACGTGAATCGAATAACATGCTTGTCATGATAACATGCTTTACAGTCTTCGAATATGCCATGAACTGATCCTAAGGAGAACATAGAAAGAGAACTAAATTGTATGTTTGCATGAATCAATACAATACTAAATGTCGGTTTGTTAAGTGGGTCTTTGATCAGTATAGCGAGGAAGAATGTACTAATCCTCCACTAGTTTGCTAGCAGGTTCAGGGATTGGTCTGCTCGCGGCGGAGCTTCGCTTGAATGCCTTGAGGCTTGGAATGCCAAAGCTTATTGAGGCGTGCGACCGCATTGACGCTCGGACATGCAACAAGATTGATACGGTAGAGATCTAGAAGACACGATGTATGGAACGGTGAAATCCTTTATGGGCAAGAGAGAACTTGAGTGTTATAGCCAATCTGGCATATTCAATTAGGCTATTGAAAGCCTTTGTAATCTCAGTTCGAATATCAATAAAGAGAATTGTTTCGTATACTCTGTTTTCCTTTCGTTGTTAATATCAAATTAAAGATAACCATTTGAGAACTTGTCATCTTGTCTTGCACGAACGCAACTCCAGGCTCGTGCGACATCACGCCCCCTGCGATGACGATGATTCGGGTGATACCGAGTCGGGGCATGACAAATTGGTATCAGTGCTCTAGGCTCAATTTCCTCAGGATACTTGCTTCGTTTCAATTCCAAAGAGTTGCCCACCACCAATCAAATCACTCTTGACTCTACTCGATGCCGCACTGGATGTTCCATACAATAAGTCTAATACAAATCATGTAATTTTGCCGCGTGTTATTTTGGAAATTACATGGTGTTTGCTGGAAAAGTCGTGAAAGGTTTGTTGCTGCAAGTGCAAAAAGTTGCAAGATGTGAATTCAAGAAATTTTTGCTGCGGATGCTGTGGATGCAATACGTCGTTAATTATAATTTGAGATGTTCGTTGTTTGCAACGATCGATATGAGAAATGTTAGTTGTGTAAAATCCCTAAATTTCTACTATTTTTTAAATAAATTTGGTACTGATTTTTTTATTTTGTATTTATACGTCGCGTAGTTGCATTGTACGTCGCGCGCGAAATTTCGTTTTCGTAATTGCTCGACGAGTGCGAATATGTGCGAGCGTACATATTTTTAGAAAAATATTTTTCTATTTTTATAGTTTCAAGATAATATATAATAAATAATTCTTGCTATCGTACCAAAATTTTCTAAGTTTGCTATTTTAATTATAAAAGCCTTTCGTTTATAACATTATTAATAATAAATAATATTCTTCATGTATACATATATATTTCATAAATATTTTATTAGTTTATTTTTAGAAAATGTAATTTTTGCAATTATTATTATAAGTATTTTTAGAAAATATATTTTGAAATTTTTATGGTAATTTAAATCTTTGATTAGATTTTATAGATTTAATTTAAATAGTTTAAATTTAAAGATAGAATTTATATTTAATTTGAGTTTAGATTATATAGATTTAATTTGGAATTTAGATTTGGATTGTTGTGGATTGAATTGATTTAAATTTGATTAAAATTAAATGGCGTATTATCTAAAGAAAAATTTAAATTCTTCCAATCCTTATCCTAATGAGATTCCCACCTCCTATAAAAGGAGAGGTACTTGCCATCTTTTTCTCCATAAAAATCCACAAACCTCACCAACTCCACATCCAAATTGTGCATCGTGTCCATGTCCGTGCCTTTCCCATCCACTATTTATTTTCTTTTACAAATACATTATCTTTATCTCGTCCGACACACCCGGACGCATCTCCTCGTCATCATCATCGTGTCGGACACACCCGACACGTCCTGACAACATCCTTGACTCAACCCAAATCCTAAACCTAATCCAAGCTGCCTGTCCCGGCAGCCTCCGTTGGCGACGTAACAACCCCAACTACCGCAACACAACCAGCACCACCGCTCGTGGCAGCCCGCCGTCGGTCGAACCAACACCACAGCCACCGCAATCTATTGTCGCCACCGCGGCACCGCACAGCCGCAAAAACCCAATCCGACCACCACCATTACTCACCTTGCCCTAGCTCCGCCTCCATGCATTAGAGTAGCCTAGTCCGTTGTCCCCATTGCCACCAACCATCACCATCTCCGGCCACCTTGGCCGAGCGCCACCACCGATAGCCCAAACCCCCACCTTCACCTCGCCAGTCCCACCGTGACTCTACCGTCGACATCACCATCACGATTCATCGCCGCCCCCTTCCAGCGGCTGACCGCCTCTCGATTGGCCGTCCCTTATCCCGACCACAGCGCTACCACCGCCACCACCCGAAATCACCATCATCAACCCTAAAACCCCTGGCGATCGGCGACCACCGCCACAAACCCATAACACATACCTCACCGGCCGCCAAGACCAGCGCCTCTGCCGTGGTGTGACCGATGTACCACCCAGCGAGCCAACGTCGTGGCATGTATGCCTCCGCCGCTGATCCCGACCCTCGGCCGGTGCACCTCACCGTTGGCGTCCCGCCCAGATCACCTCTGACACCGCCATTCCTTCTGTACCCTCACTCCTCCGCGTCTCCCCGACAGTGATCCGACCAACACCACGAGCGGCCACGCCACCCGCCTCGATGCCGGGCCCGACCCTCTCCGATGCAGCTTCCCGCGTCCTCACCACCGCCGCACCGCGCCGAAGCCTCCGTCCCCTTTTTCTCCGACTAACCCTTTCCGCCGCAGGAACCCCCGAACCTCCTCTCCCGCACCCTCTCTTTCCCTCGTCCGCTCGTCTTTCTCCCTCTCTCGCGCTCTATCCCTTCCCCTTTCCTTCTCTCTCTCCTTTCTTCCTTTCCAGATCCCCCTTATGATTACTGTGTTATTTTAGTTTTTTTTGTGGTGTTTCATTTTATTGGTTTAAATCACTATCATTATTATTATTATTAGTATTTTCATAGTGAACATCTGTAATTTAAATATTTAAATATTTAAATATATTTTATTGAGATGTATTTTTGGACAACTGTCTATATGTAAGCATGTGTACTTTACGACAACTGTATATTAGTTACTATACCTTATTAATACTAGTATTATTGACAATATTTTAGTTATTTTTATTATAAGTATTATTGTTTGGCTTTACTGATATTAATTTTGTTAATTATTATTAATATATATATCGAGATATTTTTGAAATATATTAGTGTATTATTTTTGGCATTAAAGATGGTTCTAATATTTTCTACCTAGTTAAATTATAGCTTTGATATAAGAAAATAATTTTATTGACTTTCAGGTATTTATTTAGAATATCTTGAATAAAAAAAACATAGATTTTAATTATAATTTCAAATTATAGTTTTCAAATATTATAAGTAATTTTCTTATATAGTTATTAAATATTTTGACTAAGTAGAGTTTTTCATATATATATTTTCTCGAATAATTATAGATATTTATCTATACCAAATCTCTTCGTTTATCAAATCCTTGTCCATGACCAACCCCATTATTCATGTTTCCTCACCAATTCAAGACTACCTTATGTCCACACTAACTAATTTGACCCTTCTGGACCCAATGGAACTGTCCGTGCCACCATCCGAGGTCACCTTGTGTAGTTGTTACCCGAAGTTGCAGTTCGTGCCACATTGATCATTGTAGCACACCAGGCGTATTACCATGCAAGTACACCTTGCCAAGCTTTACAATATTTACAAGTTTTTTCATATTATTGTTTTCATATCTTACTTAGTTCCATACTTCTCATGTTCCATGTTCTGGTTACTTTCTAGTTTTGTATGCACGTAAATTTTATTCTTTCTCCATATTACTTGTCTTATTTTTCTTATCTTGTTAATGTCTAGAGTTAGAATTTCTTTGTCTATGTCATGTATCCCTGACCTGTATGACCTAGACATGACTTGGACTTGACATGTTTGACTTGACTCATAGTTTTAGGCGAGGACCTTGTTATAGACGTAACTATACCTGACCACTCTCAATCGTTAGCAACCACCGGGCTGCGATTGAGACTAACTATAGGTTGTTAGCAACCACCGGGCTGCAATCTATATGGCCGTTAGCAACCATCGGGCTGCGGTTTACCTCGATTTACTTGTAGTCATGTTTATTAGCACGATTCTCCAGGCATGCCATTTCTTTTATGTTTTAGTTCTAGCACTGCTCCCTTTAATCCTTCTTTTCTTATATCACTTTTCATCTATCCACGTATTTTATTACTGTTATAGCTAGCATGTATATTACATGTCTTGCTAGTCCTCTGAGGTTCTGGTTATCTCTCTAGGTGTGTGCTCTTGTCTTTCGCATGTGTTCTAGCTTTAGCCGTGATCATCTCTATTTCTTCGAGGATGATAACACTTGGACCGTCTTCGCTTCGCTCGCCAATCTCATTTCATTTTCCATGTATTTTTTCCTTACTTATTGGTAGTTGATTTGTCTCCGCCCAACATATTGTATCAAGACAATTCATTATCACTATATTATATCTTTTATTCATTTATTTTGTATGGATGAGATTATTCATGGTTCTACTGTAGTTTACAGCTTACGTATATTTATTATACGGCTGACATGTCTACGTTCCTAGTCCTACATATTTTGGGTCTGGGGCGTTACAAGTTGCATCGATACAATAAAAGTCGTGGAATATTGCTGCGATAATTGCCACGGTTTGATTGTAAATGATGCATTGAAAGAAAATGAAAGTTGATATCGAATGTGTTGAACGGATTCACATATTGACTTTGAATATCGGAAATGAATTGTTTCACAAGGTGCAACGGACGTTGGGAATAAATTATTGCACGAGGTGCAACAGATGTCGAAAATAAATCGTTGCACGAGGTGTAATGAATGTCGAAGATAAGTCGTTGCACGATGTGCAATGCGTATCGGAAGTAAATTGTTGCACGTGGTGTAATACATATCAAAGTAAAATTGCTGTACGAAGTGCAATGGATATCGAAAATGAATTGTTGCACGATATGCAATGGAAGGAAACAAAAGTTATAAATCGAGAAACAAAATCAGTTCGGTTGTGCACCGATCTTGTTTTGGCAAATGAATAGATTGGCCGAGTTGTGTCGGATTTTGATTGATCAAAAAGTTACGGTTGTGATCGGCATGATCACTACGGAAATCGTGAGTCAGAATAGATTGTTGGTTCGTACAGAGTATGTTGCGTCGGAAGTAACTTGATTTTCGAGTGGTATATGGCATACCACCGGTGCGATAGATGGATCGATTCCGAGTGGTATATGCAATACCACTTGTGCGATAGGTTGCATCGACGTGTTGTGAGTATTGCAGAAGATTTGTCCGCAATGGACGGGATAGCACCGAGACCCGATTGAGAATTTGTATGACGGCATATTGATGCAAGTGTTCTTTGATGATCGGTTAGAACGGTAAGGTGGGACTTGTATCATTGAATGATATGGCGATTAAAAATTTATATGTCGGTCGAATGACGAAAACTAGCAAAATGATTATGCCTTGAGGCAACAATCGGATCGACGGGATAGGAAACTTGAAACGTTGTAATCGAATCGCACGACTTGCGATCTCGACAAAAATGTTAGAATACGCGAATGGTAGTTGAATCGCATGACTTGCGATCTCGATAGAAATGTTGGACGAGGCAAAATATAATCGGATCGCACGATGTGCGACTACGGTAAAGAGTTGGTTGATGCGGATAAATAGTACCCAAGAGATAATTGGTTACATTACGGCGAAACTCATTTGAGTACGACTGAAAAACACGCAAAACTTAGAGGGCGAGATCGTATAACTTGAGGGTTCAATGTTGGATAATCGGTAACTCAGTTACGCGATCAAAGTATAGCGGGATGCAGCGAATCGGAAAATGAGTTAATGCTTATGAAAATGTTTGTTGCGAACTTGGATGTATGCGATGCGAGTTAAGTTAACGTTGAGACAAATTCGAAGTCAACCCTCTTGCTATTAAAATTGATATGAACTATCAAAATCGATACGCCAAGAAACGTTAGCACGATATGAGAACATATATTGGGGTAGGCCTAAGATATCAGAAATTTCAGGAACGACAATACGAAGGTGTCAACTTGATTGATCATAAACTTTGTGATTGATCAGGACGAGACTATAAGGTCATCGACGATTGTCCTGATGCATATAAAAACTCAGATGTCGACCATGGGTAGAAAGACTCGAACTCGATACAAGTAGATATTTCCTAAAATTTTGGAATTTTTGATGGTAGTACATGAGTTAGTCAGAGGATAGTTGCGCATCAGTTACGCCGATAGAAATAGTTATGTACGGATTTGGGTTAGTCCAATAGAAATCGTCGGAACGTGATTTGGCTCCAAAATAAGATATAGCATGGTTCGTAGTAAACTGTCCTTTGGAGATGATCCACAATTATCGAGCGTAGCTTCAGGACAGCTGACCCTAGAAGACTTTACCGCTAAATCAAATTGAATGTTGCAGACCGTAAGATGACCTATGCGTTGTCGCATACAAAATTGCATCGATAACAAATATTATGTGGTGCATGTTGATGATAAGTCTAGGTGATCGAAAATTTATTGGAACAACTTTTGATTGAGAATGATGTAGTTAGATTTTGAGTATTCGTTGGATGAATGCTTGAATGGTTATGTTGGTCGAAGATCAAATTAGAAATTTACCAACGAACTTGGTGATTCGGATAGGCGATTGTGAGAATCGTGCTATACACGAGAGGGAAGGGTAAGGGAATGACTTATGAGTCATGTCATTAGATTCAGATTCATCTTGCACTTGAGCTTGCATGAATCGGACTTATATTCGATGTTACGAGACGAACAAGTATAGAATTTGGTTAGAAATTTCCTACTCGATAGGAATCGAACGTAAGACGCATCGTAAAGACCCTTGTGTCAAGGCGATCATTACCTTGAGCATCGTCAACTGAAATTAAACTTATGTCGGATAGATTATGGCCTTTGTGCAATGTCAATTTAAAGTTGCGTCGGAAGAATTTGAGCACGGTGTCTAGGTAAATCACCTAACGGACGTAGTCCTGAATGTTGATGCATTTACAAGTCAACAAAAGAGAAGCATGTCGTGATAAGATACGAAGTGAAACTTCAAAAATAAGTTGGGTAGCGACATCGAACGCAAGGCGTTGCGGAGACTTGTTGTGATCGGATGTGCGACGGCTTGACGCGACACATAGAATTGATAGTCCCAATAAAACTTACAAAGTGAGAAATACGATTTTTGAATCGCATCGTGTGCCTTGACTTTTGTTAGATGATCGCGTGTGTATCAATATGCATATGTGCTAGAATTGTGAGAACAAGCACTAGAGCCAAGTCTGATCGAGAGTATGAGATGGAAAGTAATTGAGAAAAAGAAGTTACATGTTAGCATTGTTCTGATATCCTATAACTGAGCTTGGCTAAAATGCATATATTGGTGGGACGCCTAAAATATGTGTATGATTTCAAACTAAGTTGTATGATCCTAACGATAGTGAGACGAGATCGCGGAACGATCTAGTAAAACCTTTGGAAATTTAGTGTTGGTTTCGATTCGAGGATGAACCTTGTTTTGAGTGGTATATTATGTGATTTCCCGCTCCGTACAGTACATTATGCTGAGTCGTTGACTCAAAGAGTTGCGTTGAACCGATTACGTATCGATGCAAATCGATACAAAGATTTACATTGTCCCGAGAGGATGCACGAAATCGGATAGTTACATTGACCCGAGGAACGCATCGAGTAAGATCGATGCAAGTGTTAAGTTGGCCCGAAGGAAAGCAGTGAGTTGGTTCGAAGATTCTAAGAAATCGAATCGACGCAAGGCAATTGACCGAATCGAATAAGTATTGATTTTAATTGGTTTCGTGTGTAGGCTATACGTTTATGCTGAAATATTAGAGATCGACATTTTGCCTTATTTAGAAAGGGGTCCGCGAAACCAATCGTCGCCTTGCAATGGACTGAGGCGTTGGCACGGTAAGCCAAAATCGGACGTATAATTCAATGTAGCACGAAGTGCTTGAATGGCTAAGTCAGGAGAGTTGGCCGTGTAACGAATTTATGAAATCGAGCCACATTGGCTTGGCGAAACGAAAAGGCGTATCGACTCAAGGTGGAGGGACATTGACTTCTCTTTCCTACTCCTTTGTAGCTCCCCTTCCCGAAAATTTTAAATTTTATTTATTTATTTATTTTATTTAATTGATGAATTTAGATTATTATAAATAATTATATAGTTTATTATTACGGTAGATGACTTTAGCCATGGTTGAGTTTGAAATACAAGACAACTAGGAATCATGGCACGGGTAGTGCAGTAGCATGCTTTGACTAGTGTTTAGCCACGATAGAGGAGCGTCAAGCCATCGGTGTGGCCTAACTAGGAAAACCAGGCCAAGTTATAGCATGACCATTAGAAATAGTTTATTTTATTATTATTATTGTTTTAGTATCAAAACTATTGAGATTATTATTATATAATATTATTTATTATTATTGATTATATCTAAAATATAGTATTACCTGTATAAAATTTGTGGTATAGTTATATATATGTATGTATAAACACCAAGATAGATATGCATTAATTTGTAACCATACTTATAATTTATTAATAACATTACATATGTGTAAATATATATACATGTGCATGTGTATGTATATATAAACATTGTATGTGTGTATATATAAATATATATATATACTATATGTGCGTGTGTGTAATTATATAGACGTATATAATATTATGAATATATATATGTGTGTATGTATATATATATATATATATATAAAATATATATATATATATATATATATATATATATATATATATATATATATATATATATATATATATATATATATATATCGTAAATATGTGTAGATGTATACATATATAAAAATATATATATAGAAATATATGTACGTGTACATACGAATATATATATACAAGTGCATATGTGTATGTATATATATAAATATACATATATATACGTGTGTGTATACGGGTATATACATATATATATATATATATTTATATATATAATAAAAAGGAAAAAAAGAATAAGCAGCAGCCAGGCCGGCCCAAACGAGCCCGGCCCAGCAAGCCACGCCCAAGCCTGGCCCATACACCCCAAGTTTTGGCAGCCAACCCAGCTGAGCAGCCACAAACTCAGCGGCAAGCAGACCCGAGCCCTTCCTAAATAAACTGCTCGTATATATATGTATACATACTATGGAGAAACAAGAACGAAAAAGGAAAACCTAAAATCACTTACGCCACCACCACCGACCTAGGCGCACCGACCAGCGGTCGCGCACCACCGCCGTGCGCCGAAAGTCGGCCGGCCGGGCACGGGAAACCGCCGCACGCGCGTCTGAACAGAACAACAGCAGCAGCGTCGGCCCAAGTTCCCGACGAGAATTCTCGTCACTCAGTGGATCGTTTGTCGATCCGATTGATCAGGTTTATTGCCGATCTATACAACTCGCATCCCCTTCAATTAATTTTGATTCATACGAACTGGGTAGTCCGGTATCTCGACCCAAAGTCGGGGGAAAATCTGTCCGAAACAGGACAGGAACCCATCCCAAAGACCCAACTTCGAAGATGTTTTACGATCTGTATATTAGGGTTTTCAGAAAACTAATTAAAGGGAGTGTTAGACAACATGTAGGAGATTATGACCCTTTTTGTAGTTTCAGATTTTATACAGTAGGCACAAAGAAATTATTCTTCGAATTTGAGCAAAAACCACTTTGAAAACAGTTTAGAAAACTTTAAAATTCATCCACACGACGTGCGTCCCGCCAAACCGGGCGACATGGTCGCACACCGTAAGCATCGAAAGGTGCGTAACGGCTTCTTGGTCGTGTGGGCTTTGGCGGAATTCAAATTGGTCGCGTGTGCGCGACGAATTTGATGCGTATCTGTCGAAATTCACCGTATCGTGCACTTTGCACAGACTCCAATTACTTTGTGCACGTTCGTCAGATCGAGATAAAACTTGCGCCAGCAGGACCATATCATTTTTCTGGTCCTGCATGCCATGTTTGGTCCAATTCTGAGACAGTTGAATCGTACGTCGTTTTGTAGGCCCCACGGTCCCACTCAACGGGCAATTTTGTGCACGGCCCGCCAGAATCCAACTCTGGACATACGGTTGGGTTCGTATCGGAAAATCGGATCCGTAGACATGTAGTTTGATGACTTTAGAGACCATTGACTCTGGCACACTTTTCGGTGCAAAGCGGGTCCATCGGCGGACACCGTTTTTGCCCGAAATTACCGTTTTGCCCCTGTGTCCAGAATTGGACTTAAGGACAGACAATCCTAGCTAATTTGACTATTCTGAGAACGTTGGTACTGTTTATTTCAGCATCTGGAGACTTCTGCATGTGTTGACTGATTGTGGCTTATTGTGTGGTATAGTATTGGTTTTTCCAGCTAAGGACCTCAGGCAAGTGCACTTTCTGATTGCTTTTCGATTCATAGTAGTCTTTTCATTTCATGTCTAGATATATATCTTGCTGCTTGTTGACACGCTCGTCACACAGAGTAGTCGGGAGGGGAAATATCTTAGTATACATGTGGACTACCCAAAAATATCCTAATATGTCTATTCTTGCATAATAGCATCTGCACACGACACGTGTAGATGTCGGATTTACCCCCTAGCCGTTCACATGTCGAAAAGGATATTTTACACCACCTAGATAGATGTCTTTTATTAGTTTTTCCCTTGTTTACTTCTCTATCGTGCTATGTCATCAGTTATCTTCCAGTTTTATCTCTCATATGTTATTTTCATGTCTTGTTAATTCTATTGTGTTTTTGCATTATCGTTGGTTTGTGTACTTGTTCCATTCCTGACTGAAAACCAACATTTTTCAGGTTTAGCCGTGATCACTGTTAGCATTGGGAAGGCTTGTGTATGTTGAAGTCAACCTAGAAATAGATAGCAGTTGTATCACATTCCATTAATTGTAAAATCTTGTATTTCTTTTAATTTTAAATGTTGTAACTGTTATAATAAATTTAGAAATGTGAATGAGCAGCAAATGTGATATTTTGAGCAATTATTTCTTGCGGGCTTGACAGCGTTCTACCGCCGACTCTGCGGCGTAGGCTGGCTTGGACACGTCTCGTATCCGAAAAGTGGGTGCGGGTCGTGACAAGTTTTTGTGGTGGCCCATACAGATCCGTTTTCACAAATTGTGCGAACTCGTGGTGGTACCATATTCGTCGTACCACTGCGAGCCTGCGACTAGGAAATGCTTATTCACAAACTAGGATTGAAATGATTTAAGAGAATGACTAGGAGTCCCTTGTTTAACTTGACCGTTGGGTAGTTAAGGTTGTTAGATAGGCCATGCTATTCAGAATTATTAAATTTAGATAGCTTGCTATATCCCTATAGGTACACTATACTTTTGATATGACAATGTGATCCAATGAGGATCTACTGTTCGCTTGGTATGTTAGGCTTGCCTAGAATTATGACGTTAATTTTGATAAACTGTTTAATTTTCTGTTACTTTATTAGATATAAACCTTATGACATAAATTAGAATTGCCTACTTAAATTCTATTTTGCTGTAAGGAATTGATTTATAATTACTGATTCTTTTATTCGTATAAAATCTCGAGGTGGATTGATTCGAGATTTCCCTCAACCAGTAAAATGCATATGAAATAGATACTAGAATATTTGTATTTCTTTCGTATTTAGTTATTTCCTCCATGTTAAATCTTTTAATTTAAGTGTTGTGACTAATAGGACAAATACCTACGCTTTATTCTTAGTCAACTTGTTTGGATCTCTAGAAGCTCATGAATTATTATCGATATAGTTAAAGGAGTATTAGTTAACTAATAATAGTTAGACAGCAGCGCACTGTCATCAATTAGCTGAGAGTGGAGATGTGGGTTCACTGTAGCCAGCAGCGCACTGGCGAGGCACAACCCATAGAAATGAAACCATTTTGAGGATCATAGGTTATAGAACATTGCTAAAACTATGTCGTAGTTGACCTATTAAGTCTTAGATATCCTTGTGTCAACATGAGGTAGAGCACCTGATAGTCTATCACACCTGAATCATGGAACCAAGGGTTTGCCACAGCCAGATTATATGGACGAGGCATAATTCTCGGTAAAATGATTTTGACGTGATCACAAGATTAGGATACTATAGAGAATAGAAAAATGCCTTGTATGACCCTAAGAACCAAAACCAATGCTAGTGGAAGTTCTGTAAGTTGAGTAGCATGTCTCCCATCCTAGCATCCCGTAGTCCTTGTGATCTATTAACAAGGTAGTTGACTGGCATTAATAGATTTACCCAGAATATAGAAATTAGAGTTCCATAACCCATTAGTCGGCTAAGGCCGAATGGATAGAGGATAGTAGGATGACTGTATATGCAATAAACCAGGTAATGTTTTGATTATCTCAAAACTCGAACTACTTATTCCCCCTTTCAAAAATCTTGCCTACTTATATTTTGACTATCTTGACCAATATTGCTGTTACAGCCTAGATTTCGTAAGCTTACTCTTTCATCGAGCTTGATTCTAGACATATGTTTACTGGGGACGCCCGCTAACATATTGTCTAATCAGAATCATTGTATTACGGTCTGATCAACCAGGATGCAATTGGTTCGCTCTTTATCTAATTTTCTTACGTGGATTGAGATGTAGATGTCTCTAGGATCTCATTCGCGACTACTTTGACAACTCCTCTTGAATTATACTCTCGGCTTTAAATCATGTAATTGTATTCGATGACATCTCTCTTGAACTCTTTATTGTTTTTGTCTTTCACTGATTGGAAAGACGAAAGCTCGTAATTGATAGATGGATACAGAGTATTCCCCCTGGCTATGCTAGTTGCATACGCAAGTGTAGCTACCATCGGCCAGCCCTGTGACTAGAACCTTGCATTGAGTTTACTCGTCCTCCCTTCGACCCTAAAACCATGTCCTAGCTTCTAAGGTGGGTAGACTGTAAGCCTCCCAAAATTTTGGGATATACGAGAATTACCGATTGATTAGAATAATTTCCATTAGCAGGATAGTTAGTGCCCACAGACTCCCACTTTTTATTTAGATCATTTTGTGTCCCGGCTGTGCCATTAATATTCGGAGCACGAGACCAGCTGTTATCTTCCAACAAATTTCTTATGCAAGATCTAGACGAGTCCACCTTTATCTAGGTATATCATATCCTACTCAAACCCGTCCCCTTGTACTCTATTTTTGTGCTATGACTTTCAGGTTAAAAAGGACTAGCTATAACCCTTACCATAGTACCTACCCAGTACACTTTCCGGCTTTCATTAGAGCCTTAACTTCGACTCAATTCCTGTGACCCAATATACTGTTGAAACCTATTCTAGGTTACCCTAATCTAGTAAAAAAATAGTTTATCTTGGGACCTTGTTCAGTCCATATAGATTGAGATCCAAGTTTCATCCAACCAACGAGTGATATCCAAATAGGAAACCCATTAAGGCCACAATCTTGATTTCTCAAATTCCGTTCCATTATGGAACCTAGTTTGAATTAGAATTTTAACAACGAGACTTCTGTATTGCACGGATTGCGAGCCCCTCTAAGAAGCGAAGGATTATTGATTTAGCAAGTGACTGGACTAGAGTAGCCCAAACTAGCAAATAAATCAATGGTTCTTAGACTTCCTTTCTATCTGCATCATTAGATACTCTTTACTGCCCTGGAACTTCATACTTGCTCTTGATTACTCTTCCTTATTTTCCTGCCCTTCCTGTTTCAGAGCAATGAATAGTCATGCTTATTAGAATTTATTAATAATTCTTAGCTACTTGTATAAATTTTGTTTCTTGTTAAATTTAGGTTGTTTGATAAATAGGGAAGGATTATATATGCCATATGCAGTAGTAGAAATTTTAGCAATTAGTTGGAAGATTATAAAATTTTAGCGACAGGAGATTTGATGGAGTAGTATGACCTAAGGTGGGTAGAAGTCCTCGAGATTTCGTAAATATCAAATGACTAGAGATGGCCATAAATATTTTGAGAAATTAAATTTGAGGAGATTAAGGGAATACTAGACTTTGAATTTTAAAAAATAGTTATGGATTAGAATTTCGAGGACAAAATTATTTTAAGGTGGGTAGATTTGTAGCTCCCCTTCTCGAAAATTTTGAAATTTTTTTATTTATTTATTTTATTAAAATGATGAATTTAGATTATTATAAATAATTATATAGTTTATTATTACGGTAGATGACTTTAGCCATGGTTGAGTTTGAAATACAAGACAACTAGGAATCATGGCACGGGTAGTGCAGTAGCATGCTTTGACTAGTGTTTAGCCACGATAGAGGAGCGTCAAGCCATCGGTGTGGCCTAACTAGGAAAACCAGGCCAAGTTATAGCATGACCATTAGAAATAGTTTATTTTATTATTATTATTATTGTTTTAGTATCAAAACTATTGAGATTATTATTATATAATATTATTTATTATTATTGATTATATCTAAAATATATTATTACCTGTATAAAATTTGTGGTATAGTTATATATATGTTTGTATAAACACAAAGATAGATATGCATTGATTTGTAACCATACTTATAATTTATTAATAAATATAAACATTACATATGTCTAAATATATATACATGTGCATGTGTATGTATATATAAACATTGTATGTGTGTATATATAAATATATATATACTACATGTGCGTGTGTGTAATTATATAGACGTATATAATATTATGAATATATATATGTGTGTATGTATATATATATAAATATATATATTGTAAATATGTGTAGATGTATACATATATAAAAATATATATATAGAAATATATGTACGTGTACATACGAATATATATACAAGTGCATATGTGTATGTATATATATAAATATACATATATATACGTGTGTGTATATGGGTATATACATATATATATATATATATATATATATATATATATATATATATATATATATATATATATATATATATATATATATATATATATATATATATAGATTTATATATATAATAAAAAGGAAAAAAAGAATAAGCAGCAGCCAGGCCGGCCCAAGCGAGCCCGGCTCAGCAAGCCACGCCCAGGCCTGGCCCATACACCCCAAGTTTTGGCAGCCAACCCAGCTGAGCAGGCACAAACTCAGCGGCAAGCAGACTCAAGCCCTTCCTAAATAAACTGCTCGTATATATATGTATACATACGATGGAGAAACGAGAACGAAAAAGGAAAACCTAAAATCACTCACGCCGCCACCACCGTCCTAGGCGTACCCACCAGCGGCCGCGCGCCACCGCCGTGCGCCGGAAGTCGGCCGGCCGGGCGCGGGAAACCGCCGCGCGCGCGTCTGAACAGAACGACAGCAGCAGCGTCGGCCCAAGTTCCCGACGAGAATTCTCGTCACTCAGTGGATCGTTTGTCGATTCAATTGATCAGGTTTGTTCCCGATCTATACAACTCGCATCCCCTTCAATTAATTTTGATTTATACGAACTGGGTAGTCCGGTATCTCGACCCAAAGTCGGAGGAAAAATCTGTCCGAAACAGGACAGGAACCCATCCCAAAGACCCAACTTCGAAGATGTTTTACGATCTGTATATTAGGGTTTTCAGAAAACTAATTAAAGGGAGTGTTAGACAACATGTAGAAGATCATGACCCTTTTTGTAGTTTCAGATTTTATATAGTAGGCACAAAGAAATCAGTCTTCAAATTTGAGCAAAAACCACTTTGAAAACAATTTAGAAAACTTGAAAATTCATCCACACGACGTGCGTCCTGCCAAACCGGGCGACAATGGTCGCACACCGCAAGCATCGAAAGGTGCGTAACGGCTTCTTGGTCGTGTGGGCTTTGGCGGAATTCAAATTGGTCACGTGTGCGCGACGAATTTGATGCGTATCCGTCGAAATTCACCGTATCGTGCACTTTGCACAAACTCCAATTACTTTGTGCACGTTCGTCAGATCGAGACGAAACTTACGCCAGCAGGACCGTATCATTTTTCTGGTCCTGCATGCCAAGTTTGGTCCAATTCTGAGACAGTTGAATCGTACGTCGTTTTGCGGGCCCTTCGGTCCCACTCAACAGGCGATTTTGTGCACGGCCCGCCGGAATCCAACTCTGGACATACGGTTGGGTTCGTATTGGAAAATCGGATTCGTAGACATATAGTTTGACAACTTTAGAGACTATTGACTATGGCACGCTTTTTCGGTGCAAAGCGGGTCCAACTGTGGACACTGTTTTTGCCCGAAATTACCGTTTTACCCCTGTATCCAGAATTGGACTTAAGGACAGGCAATCCTAGCTAATTTGACTATTCTGAGAATGTTGGTACTATTTATTTTAGCATCTGGAGACTTCTGCATGTGTTGACTGATTGTAGCTTATTATGTGGTATAGTATTGGTTTCTCCAGCTAAGGACCTCAGGCAAGTGCACTTTCTGATTGCTTTTCGATTCGTAGTAGTCTTTTCATTTCATGTCTATACATATATCTTACTGCTTGTTGACACGCTCGTGACACGAAGTAGTCAGGAGGGGAAATAATTTAGTATACATGTGGACTACCCAGAAATATCCTAATATGTCTATTCTTGTATAATAGCATCTGCACACGACACGTATAGATGCCGGATTTATCCCTTAGCTATTCACATATCGAAAAGGATATTTCACACCACCTAGATAGATGTCTTTTATTAGTTTTTCCTTTGTTTACTTCTCTATCGTGCTATGTCATCAGTTATCTTCCAGTTTTATCTCTCATATGTTATTTTTATGTCTTGTTAATTCTATTGTGTTTTTGCATTATCGTCGGTTTGTGTACTTGTTCCATTCCTGACTGGAAACCAACATTTTTTAGGTTTAGTCGCAATCACTGTTAGCATTGGGAAGGCTTGTGTATGCTGAAGTCAACCTAGAAATAGATAGCAGTTGTATCACATTCCATTAATTATAAAATCTTGTATTTCTTTTATTTTTAAATGTTGTAACTGTTGTAATAAATTTAGAAATGTGAATGAGCAGCAAATATGATATTTTGAGCAATTATTTCTTGCGGGCTTGACAGCGTTCTACCGTCGACTCTGCGGCGTAGGCTGGCTTGGACACGTCTCGTATCCGAAAAACGGGTACGGGTCGTGACAAGTTTTCTCCTTTATGCCTAAGTAAAATATATATCATTGCATGCTGAGTTGACTTATCGACGCCACGGGCGTGGCTCGATAGAGAGATAAACATAGAGCGTGTCGAATACTAGATAGAACAATCGAAAATAAATCGTACAACAAATGTACGATCGCTACGAAACATTGAATATCGTAAAGGCGAGTGCCTCGGTGCGCAAGCCATAAGAACATGGGATAACTGTATCGACGGGTGTCTCAGTGCATAAGTTATTTCATGCCCCCGCGCACGAGTTAGCATGCTAGAAAATTAAAAGACTATATCGGTGCGAGTGCCTCAGTGCACGAACGATAGAACATTGAATACCTTATCGAGGCGTGCCTCAGTAGCACGAGCCAGAAGGGGGGACCATAAGTATAACACGTTGAACACTAAGGCGTAGAACATTAAAATACGGATTTTAGGCGTGCATCGAACGCACGATGCAAGTAAAGGGCGAATAACTATATCAACGGGTACGCAGTTGAACGAGACTACCAAAAGATGGCTTCGTTGAGAAGAGAACAGTTGTGGCATGGATGTGACATAACTGTCGATGCGACATGGTGCCTTTCAAATGTTCATGGCCTTCAGGGCGTTCGTTGAGAACATTGGAGCGTTGTGCCAATTGAAATAGAGATAGACAAACTTGTTTGGTTGTATGAAAGATAAGATGTGTTGTATGGTCAAATGGACTTAAAGATATGAAGAAGCTTGTGCACAGGCATCCTTCGAACGTGGTATGCCAGGGCGCTGGGACCGTTCGGCCGAGAAGGGATATTGGATAAAGTTGATATTGTTGGTGCACTTCATGTAGACGGTTAGCGACCTGCTATTGAATGTGATAAGCCACTTACCAAGTATTTCGGGGGTCCTCTGATTGTTTGGGTTAGCAACCGCAACAGAGTGATCATCGTCTTACATATTCGATTTGAGAAATATAATTCCATTCTAGCCCGAAAAATCTAGTGACCTTCATATAGTTAAGGGCGATGGGTTGGAAATGCAAGGTATACATATATCCTGCATGGATGGATCCTGGGTCGAAAGTGCAAGGTACACTCATATCGTGCACATATAGAGCCGTATAGAGAGCACTTATAACATGACAGGGAAAGCTGATAGGCATATTCACCTTGCGTCGGTGCAAGGGCGAGTGCGTCGATGTTGGTAAGAGGTCACAAAAAAAACATGAGATTGCTTGCCTGTTTACTTACACGAATCGAATAATATGCTTGTCAGGATAACATGCTTTACAGTCTTCGAATTTTCCATAAACTGATCCTAAGAAGAATATAGAAAGAGAACTAAATTGTATGTTTGCATGAATCAATACAATACTAAATGTCGGTTTGTTAAGTGGGTCTTTGATCAGTACAGCAAGGACGAAAGTACTAATCCTCCACTAGTTTGCTAGCAGGTTCAGGGATTGGTCTGCTCGCAGCGGAGCTTCGCTTGAACGCGTTGAGGCTTGGAATGCCAAAGCATATTGAGGCGTGCGACCGCATTGATGCTCGGACATGCAACAAGATTGATACGGACGAGATATAGAAGGCACGATGTATAGAACGGTAAAATACTTTGTGGGCAAAAGAGAACTTGAGTGTTGTAGCCAATCTGGCAAATTCAATTGGGCTATTGGAAGCCTTTGTAAACTCAGTCCGAATATCAATAAAGAGAATTGTTTTGTATACTCTATTTTTCTTTCGTTGTTAATATCAAATCAAAGATAACCATTTGAGAACTTGTCATCTTGCCTTGCTCGAGCGCAACTCCAGGCTCGTGCGGCATCACGCCCCCTGCAAGGACGATGATTCGGTTGATTTCGGGTCGGGGCATGACATCATCGACTGCCTCTCTTTCTGTCAACCCCAATAACCTACTAATCATTTTCTTAGGGGCCTCTAGTACCCTTACCGACTCTGGTGCAACCACAGGTAATCCACTAACCGGGAGTCCTGTAAGACAAAATACGTCATCCAACGTAATTGTCATCTCACCGAATGGTATATGGAATGAGTTGGTCTCCGGTTGCCAACGCTCAACAAATGTACAAATCAGATTTTTGTTTGGCAACTTATACGAAATCCATCTCAAGTCTGGAATTTTGGAATGATGAATCAATAGCTTAAAATCATTACCCCCTTTACCAAACTTTTATGTTTCCACCTTGGTCGTGTGGCATCAACACCCCAACAAGAGCCTCTCAATCCCATTCCAAATCTGGAACGCCATATGAGTCTTTAAACTTGGGATAAGTCGGAGATCTTTAGGTTTACCGTGACAAGGGCCCGTCAATATATAATCGTCATCACCTTCTTCTTCCTCGTCTTCCTTAGCACGTGCTTCCTCTTCTTTCTCAGCACGTGCTTCCTCTTCTTCCTCTTCTTCTTCAACACGTTGCTCTATTTCTTGGGGATTGGAACATACAGCCACCTCTTCTTCCTCAATTTGTATGTTGAAAACATGCTCGGGTTCTTCTTTAGCACGTTGCTTGCAAATTTGACTCAGAGCAACTGTTGGACTGGTACGTATAGTTGCCTCTTTTTCCTCAGTACGTGGCTCTCTCATTTGAATCAGAGCAACTGTTACTCCTTCTTGACGACTGCTACGTGCAGCTGCCAACTCTTCTAGTTGATGCCTCCTATTAGAAGTTATAGATAGTCGTCTCCTCATATATATCCTTCCTGCTAAATTGATTGAAATAGCAAGAATTAAACAATCTATACAGTCTAAATGAACTGCTCGACCAAAACTAGTCGAATAGATGCTTATGTTCGACATATACAGGTCGAACGTAATAATAAGAAGCTCGACCAAGATTGATCGAACAAGCCATTCTGGTGCTCGACATATACTTGTCGAACGTACGGTTTGTAGCCTGACCGACCATGCTCGGGTAGAACCATGAATACCAAAAAAAATCATAACAAAAGTCATTCGAACAAGAAATGAAGGTATTCGAAACCCTAAAGCAGTGGTCCTAAACGAAAGTAATACTTAATTCGAAGTAATGCGGTGGTTCGATTTGAAAAACTCACCAAATTGATCTTAGGATTGGGATTGATCATAGGATTGGTTTTTGGATTGGCCCTCCATTGTTACTCCTCATGACTATGCTACTGTTCGAACGGGAAAGAATGGCCTCGGAGAATACTTCGGTCCCGGGGGCCGGCCGTTTGGAAATAGAAAGAGTGGAGAGGGGAGAGGGGAGAGGGGAGAGTGGTTTGGAAAGTGGAGAGAGTTAAACCCTTAGAATGTTGGGGTGTGCTTAGGAATTATTAGGAATTATAGTTAGGTTTTATGTTATATGTAGAAGCATGGAAAATATGGGGTTCATGCGGATCACAACTGACCGCATGAGTACCCTGGAACAGATTGACCCGCATAAAGAAGAGCCGCATGACAGACTCAATACGTCCCCTGCGGCCCATCTTCATCAGACTGATTTTTGAGCCGTAGAGAGAATAGTTACTTATGCGGCCAAGCTGATCAATCCTTCTGATAAAGCTGACAAACTCTGGCAAATACTGACAGCTCTGACAACTTTGACACTCTGACAAAAAGAAGATAAGACATGATTAGACTGGACATGGCCATGCGGCCAAAAGGACTGCGACCCGGCCGCATACGGCTCAATCTATGTACTTCATATGGCCAAGGGTAACTGCAATCTGAGCCGCATGAGCTTATGCGGCTTAGAATATAGAACCTATGCGACTCCAAAATCTCCAAGCTACATACGGACTAAGGGAGACTGCCGCATGAGTCTTATGCGGCTCAGCATGGTCGAACTCTGAAGGGCCTATGCGGCTCAAAATGACTCAAGCAGACCGATCCTACCTTGCGACGAGGCATGTGGCAGGCTGGCCAAGTCTCAATCACCCAAATTCGCTACAACAAAATCTTAACAACCCCCACCAGCTGGCAGCCCGAGATCCAGTCTTTGTGTGCTGCGAGAGACACGTGGCCACTTGGCCCTTTATGCGGCCCAAAAATCTACTATTGCAGAAAACACTATAAATAGCAGGGTATAACACCCAGGCAAATGGTTGGCAATCCAAGGCTGGTAACCTACGAAAGGCAATTTCTTCGAGAGCAAGGAGCATATCAGATAGTCCAAGGAGTAAGGCAGAGTTGCTACACTTTTTCGAGCCTCTATCGTAACCCATAGAATCAAAACTAAACAATTGTACTTAGATTGTTTCCTAGGCTTTCTTTCTAGGCTTTTTTTTTATAAAAGCGAGTTTGCAATCAAGTTCAATTCATATGTAATTTGTTGTGCTTGATATTTAATGACAAACACGGTGGCGACTCTGCTGGGGACATCCTTCTCTTCTGATGAGAAGTTGGGGACGCAATCTGACGCGTCCAAGCTCGGCTCCATGCAGCAAATGCTCGTGGTTCGATTTGACCAACGAGCATTCAAAGAAATGCTCTCTGAAGGGAGCGCCAGCCTATCGCAGAAGCGAACCAACCCAAAGAGAGCCCGCAGCATGTCGAAGCGCAAAACTGTTGCCCCCGACCAGGTTCTCGAAAAAGCTCCTTCTACGGCCCCAGACGGTGGTCAAGACTCTCCTGCGGACTTGCTTCCGACCGCAGATAACCCCACTGTCCCCAAATTCAACAAAAGAAAATACTATAATGCTGAGTTTTTGAGGGCACAAGGGAAATCCATGCAGACGAGGAAGAGGCCACATAAGATAGATGGACAGATGACTCATGCGGCAACCAACTCTGGCCGCAGATAGATCGCCCATGCGGCAGCCAAATCTGGCCGCAGGCAGATCGCCCACGCGGCAGCCAACTCTGGCCACAGGCAGATGGCCCATGCAGCAGCCAATCCTGGCCGTAGGCAGAATGTCTCATGCGGCCCTGTCAGAAGCTCTGTGTTTGACCGTCTCTCAGGGCCCGACTCTATGCGGCCCATTAAAAATGTGGGATGTATCAATCTGAACTATTTTTACTATGCACCTTCGGGTGCTAAGTTAAAGAAGTCTAGGGCAGTACGGGCCCAACAAGCCTAGTCAACTATCTAAGTTGCTGACTGTCAACGGGCACCGTTAACTGTTTACGGGCTCCTGATGGAAAGTTGTACAGAACCACCCGTGTCCAGTCCCCCAGGGCTAACAGACAGGGTGGGTCTCAAAAGTCTTCCTCCAACGATCGAGAACAAGTTCTTTTACTAGCCTCAGATCAGGGAGCAAACATGATACCTACGCACCCGTGTGCTCGGGATCCCGAGTCCACAAATTGGATGCAAAGGTAGATCAGCCTGCTATCGAATTGCGTGAGGTGATTACTCACAAACGCAATGAGAAGGAAGAAACCTTGGCATGCGATGAGCCCCTCTCGGGACGTCATTGCACCCAAGTCATCATCAACTGCTGTTGCGATAAATCGACAACACCTGAAGATCGACAGTCTGTTTTCCAACGCTGCAACAGCTAGCACCTTTCCAGCAACAACTTAAGAAACATGTACAAATTCCGGTAGACGAGGAATTTTTTGTCGCCTCCTATAATTCAACCCGGAAGGTTCTTTCCGACAAGGAAGGAAAGAAGACAGGCTCTTCCAGCCCGGCAATCTCCGCCATCATTACAAGAAAACTCTCGTCTGGAGGACTGCCACCGACAACCACAGAGGGTGTCTACCTAGGCACTCGATCCAAAAAGAAGCTTTTAACACCTAGAGGTGCATCCTTGACCTCCCTGGGGGTAGATGAGGCCAGGGTAGCAGTCCCCTCAAAGTATGCGACAACCCGGTGTTCCAAGAGCATACACATGGGGTATCGATCTACTGGAATTATGCAACAGATGTGGACGTTCCTGAGGATGACCGCCCTCGCCAAGACGATACGGCTTCCTGCTCAGGGGGTAGCACCCCTTCCGAGTCCGAGGAGGAAGAAATTCCGACATTCTCCGATAATTTTTCGGTACGAGGGTACGACACAAAGAGCACCTCTGCTACGATCCCTTCTACTTCTACCCATGTGCGGACAGTCTTTATGGCCGACGATGATCATGAAGCGCCTACTGATCGACAACTTCTAGAAGTACTTGAAGCCATGCTCCTGTCCTTGGTCAAGTCAGTGGACGAAAACAAAGCTGCCTTGCTGACTCAACCAGCAAGGATGCCTGGATAAACAAGCTTGGGACCCGCAGTCAACGTGGACTCCAACGCAATCGCTCCTCATTTGGATGACAATTCTCAAGGAGTCTCCGCTCCTTCGGCTGCAGATGAAGCAAAGGAGGCAAGGAGGGAAGTCCAGGAGCTTCGGGCAATGTTCAATGCCCGAGATTCCTCCCGGGACCTCAGAATACGGCAGCCGTATCGCGTTGCATGGAGAGATGTGCCTTTTCTACCACGGTACAAGCCGTTTCATATCGATTCATATGACGGGAAGACCTCTGCTAGTCGGTACACGACTTATTTTGAGGCTACTACCGACCACTTGCCACATAGTGACGCCATCCTTACACGATTATTCATCTGAGCATTGGAGGGGATCGCGTTCGATCGGTATCGCAACCTTCCTGACAGCTGCATCCATTCTTCGACGACTTCAAGCACGTGTTGCTAAAATGATTCTACGATGTAGGACATGATATGACAATGTCATCCCTCATGGACGTCATTTAGGGGGAGAGGGAGCTGACAAGGAACTATATCGAGCGATTCTGCCAAACTGTAATAAGATTGCCCCAAGGCAATCCCGAAAGTTCCTTAATTGAAATCTGCCAGAAGAAGTTGCTCCCCGAAATCAGCCTCTGGACGGGTGAAGATCAGTTCAGGGATTGGATGACCTTCATCATAAGCGCCACTAATGCGAAGGCGAAGTTAAAGAAGGCTCGCCAGCTAGGGTTACACATCCCAGACGGAGAGGTCAAAAGCAAACATCTTGGTACCGCCTCCAATAACAACAACACTGACGGCACCTCCAATAATCGGGACAATAGGGGCAAACAGGCCCTGGTCGTTGGTACGACCAAGAAGCCTAAACAAAAACAGGCAGAAGCTTAGTGGCCCCAGGTCAATTACTCATTCGAAGATAGTCATGTCAAGCCTATCTTCGACATGCTCTTGCAAGGGAACAGGATCCAACTCCCTCCACCAAGGCACGAGCCTCGAGCGGCAGAGATGGAGGACCCAAAATACTGCCATTTTCATTGCTATGTTCATCATGCCACTCAAGACTGCTTTCAATTAAAGAGGTACATCCAGAATCTTATCGACTCCAAAGCTCAATCGCTAGACTTTAAAGAGGTTACCGTTGCGGCGAACATGGTATCAATTCAGTTCGGCGACTTCTCTCCAACAAGTACTCAAGACGGGGTAATACCTATCCCCTAGGCAACGATGGAGGTTACCAATCTTCTTCCCGTCCGGGACCAGGCGACTGGCTTGATTCCTCTCACCACGTCACGAGGAGAGATCATGTGGGTGCACCCCGACTTAGTGCCCGAAGTTACCCAGGCAGTGTCATCTCCAGCCAATAAGAAATAAGGCAGAAAGTCCAGATCCTGCCATACAATTTCAACCGAAGCTGAGGAAGCGGCGGCCGTTGTTAGCCGGTCTGGGGCACAAGTCCAGCCCACTTCGTGTAGTTCAGTTGAAGACCTCAACCAGTAACGCTGCCCGCCGCTGATGTTCTGGGGCCATCTCAGCCTCCATCGGCAGACAAGTCCAAGACAAAGGAAACCCGCTTTGACAGGCCGCTCTGCAAAGAGGCACCACAAGGGCTGGAGAGACATTACAACTTTGACTTATTAGCACAACTGGCTAATACACCTGCAAAGTTGTCGTTATATGAGCTCCTAAGGCTCTCCAAGGATCTTCTTGTCGCATTGAGCAAAGCACTCCAGAATATTGACGCTTACTTAGCCCAGGTCAAACCTACAGGAGAAGACTCGTCGGCAGATCTCCAGGGCAGCAACAGTGTAGATACAATACCCAATATCGTATTCACCCTACAGGACATGCTGATCAAGACCAACATGTATGATCGCCCCTTGTACTACATTGGGTACAAAGGCGACATCAAGGTGGATCGGACGCACATCGATCCTGGCTCGTCGATAAGCATCATCCCGAAAAGCTTGCTTCAAGTCCTTGGCATCCCTATGCACCGGCTAGCAGCGACCAATACCGCCATTAGCGATTTCAACTCAGGAAGGAGCTATCCCTTAGGAAAGATCCGATTGAAATGTCAGATCGACGACCTGAGGACAGAGGTTACCTGCTACGTCATAGATGCAGACACGTCCTACAACATCCTCTTGGGGCATCCGTGGATACATGACTATATGATCGTGCCATCCACCCTCCACCAATGCTTCAAATATGTCAATAAGCATGACTTTGTGAGGACTTAATTCATCGACATCGATCCCTTTAAAGGGGTTGAGTCTTATTATTCGTCGGAGGCTTGTCTATACGAGAATCCAAGAAACACATAACTGACGAACTGGAGGCCGTAACTGGGCCAAAGGAACCCTTGAGAATTTATCTCCAGGCCCGTAAATCGGGCAAAGCTGTACCCCTTGTCGCATCTTTGCATAAAGAGGTGCCCGGTTCCCTCATCCCAGCTGCACAGTTGGAGCCGATGATCATTCAACTCCTAAGGACCAGCCAAGAACCCGTCATAGGACCAATGGTGATCCGATTGCCAAAATCCAATCAATGGTGACCGGAAGACAAAAGGCCCCCTGGGGAGCCGATGGTGATCCGATTGCCAAGATCCAGTCAAAAGCATTCGGAAGACACGAAGTCTCCTGCCGAGCCGATGGTCATCCGTCTTTCCAAGACGGGCCGACAACTAAATGTCGACCCAATATCCTCAGACAAGCCAATACCACAAGCTGAACCCTTGGTGGTCAAGTTGTCCAGGATAGTGTCCCCACCTCCGATCATGCAGGGGATAGCTGAAGAGGATGCAGAACTCGCAAAGTATCTGGTAGTAAAGGTGGATAGTCCCTCTCCTGATGATGTAATCCCTATGGACAAAATTCCTTATTTCATCAATAAGAGGCTGCCATTGAACTATCCTGAGTGTAATAAACTCAATCTGATGTATACTGCGGGACTCGGTCGGGACACTAACCTACACACACAGGTGATAATTGTCCATACCGCAAACCGACTTACTCCCATTAAAGATGCCTACTTCCTAGACCTAGGCAGAAGAGAAGGGGATCACATGATCATCTTTGGCTGAAAAGATATCCTTAGGCCAAGTACTTCATGCAAAAGTAGGGGTACGACATGGAGGCTACCCAGGTCTGAATTACGGCAACGGTTGGCGATCGCCTCTGCAGCTGTCAACTCCGTCTGGGAAACCTCAAGATTATTGCGGCAAATTTCTGAAGAAATACTATGTCTAAGGATATGCTGGTACTCCCCCAAACCATCAAATCTTCCAAACTATCGAGTTATGTACACCAAGTACCTCTGAACTCACACTCTATCGCATCTTCCGGGATGGCGAGTCATGTACGATGATACCTCTGAACTCACACTCTATCGCATCTCCCTGGGTGGCGAGTCATGTACGATGATACCTCTGAACTCCCACTCTAATGCTTTACCTCATAGGAGTCTGCCTAGTTTGTCATTATCTCTGAGCAGACTTGCTGGTCCTGATCATCGTGTGTCACGCCCATATTATCTTTGGTACCGATAATCTTCCAACTTAACACCTGTACCCAACCCGGGATAAAGGACATGGTGTTAAGACCACCAGTGCGCAGAAGAGTAATAGGTCCACCAAAGATTAATCTTGATTATCGTGTATCACGTCCATATTACCTCTGATACCGATAGTCTCTTGACTTAACACCTGTACCCAACCCGGGATAAAAGACATGGTGTTAAGACCACAAAACCTATCACGTCCATATTACCTCTGTTAGGTTTTGTCTCAAAATCCATTCCACCAAAGATTATGCCTGATTATCGTATGTTACGTCCATATTACCTCTGATACCGATAGTCTTCCGACTTAACACCTGTACCCAGCCCAGGATAAAAGACACGGTGTTAAGACCACAAAACCTATCACGTCTATATTACCTCTGTTGAGTTTTGTTTCAAATCTATTACCCGTACCGCCAGTGCGCAGAAGGGTAATAGGTCCACAAAAGTTATCCTAATCTATTACTCGTACCATCGGTGTACCAAAGAGTAGTAGGTCCAACAAATATCATTTAAATCTATTTGCTCGCATTTTCAGATGCACAAAAGGGCAATAGGTCCACAAAAAGTCCCCCAGTGGGATGTTGTCATGCCCCAGTACCGAAATACGGAGACGGACTAGGCCAACTACTCCATATGAGGTACGTAACGTCATACGGCGATCGTGGCTGTCGAAAGACTAGGGGGTACATGCTACAATCAAGTCTCCTATGGTCCCACAGAGTTCTATGTCTCAATCAATCAAATCACATCAGCAATTAAATGAACATTAAAGATAAAGCAGTAAGGCGTCCCCGACGCTTCATCAAAATGGTCATGAGAGACTAGCTTTATAATTTAGCTATCTCAGAGAGTCAGGAGTACAAAATTATACACAGCTGCAGTCTGTTTATTTACAAGTCTGTACTGACACAAAATATCAAGTAATCCGGCTAACAGGTGCCGGTGGCTAAACGCCGCAAAAGTATAAGCAGGAGTGGTGGAGAAGAAACCCACTCGAGTCCCTGAACCGCCATGCTCCTAGTATGCACCATGGATGTCAGGGAGGAAGATCGTGTCCTCAGGCTCTGCTACGGGATCTGGCCAAAAAAAAACCAGCGGGGTCAGCCACGAATAGCAAGTACCGCCAAAGGGGCACAAGAGTTAAGATTAAAAACCCAGTTAATAGAATGATTGATAATAGTAATACTTATGCTACTATTATAGGGTAGCGCAACATCTTCGAACCCATATGGCACCCTTACAACCAAACAAGGACAAAAGGTGCCGCATGGAGTCGGGACGTGTCGTACTCTATAACATTCACATAAGTTAAAAGGTATAAGCGATAAAATCTCCTGATCGTGACTTCGGTCGATAGCCTATCGCAGCACAATAACCAACCCAACAATCAAACAAGAACATGGGTTGGATCATGTACCATGATAGACCATGTTCCTCAGTCATTCACAGAAGTAGCACTTCACAACCAGAATAAGTCTTCCGTTCATAACTTCGGTCTACAGCCTGTCATAGTACGATAACCAACCCAACAATCAAACAAGAACATGGGTTGGATCACGTACCATGACAGTCCGCTTCCCTCAGTTATTTACGGAAGGTAATAGGATACAAGCAAGTCGTTTTCACGGCCAATCAAGACTACGAGTTTCTAGTGGGACGAGGTTATCCTCGCGTCATGTTATTAGAAAATCCTCAGATCGTATCTTTTCAGCAAGGCTAGCCCATCCAGGGGTTCGCGTAGACAGGTATGATTGAGTACAGGTCCCTCGTAAGGCCACCTTGCTAAAACATATAATATATAGCAGGAATTAATCGGATACAGTCATCCACTCGTTGCAGATGACACAGTATCCGTGGAGACCAGCCGGCGCGTCAAGACAGTATCTCAAGGCGGCTGGTGTAACACGATCTCGGGATTTTGCCCTCCCCATGCATCTAGTATGTTTAGTTGCCTAGTTTAACCCTAGGTGAAATCTTGGACTCACATGCTGTGGCCTGCATGATTATCCTCCTAAAGTCGTACTTTAGTACGAGTACCCCAAAGAGGATCCATGTCATTCAGTATGTCAACATGTTCTACCCTCCTTAGTGTAATGCATCATTGCAAATATGCCACGTGGAGTTACGAGTCATTTTTCGAGCATGAACAAGAACTGGGACATTCAGGTACATGTATCAGGAAGGAACACTTTGTTCTCCGGGGTCACATTAGTGCTCATATCATGCTCGGGACAAAAGACGTAAGGATATAAAATGGGCATATAATATCTAATAAAATATCAAAAGCGTACGCACAAAGGCACGCACGCTCAAGGGGTAAAAGTCACACAGGCTCACTCAAGGCAGCGTGCGTGAAAAGTCACGCAGACTCAAGGGAAGAGCTGCGTAAAAAGTCACGCAGGCTCAAGGAGAGAGCTGCGTGAAAAGTCATGCAAGCTCAAGGAGAGAGCTGCGTGAAAAATCACGCAAGCTCAAGGAGAGAGCTGCGTGAAAAGTCACGCAAGCTCAATGAGAGACACGCTTCCAACAGGAGGCGTGCTCAAACAGAAGCACACTGTTCACTGTCTTCTCCAAACAGCAAGAACACCATGGCTGAACCCAAACTTCAAAGCATCATAACTTGGCCATCCGAACTCCAAATCCAGATTTCCAAAGTTCCAACTTGGATGAAACTGAACGCTCTTCCACATGAAAGCATCAAAAACCCATAAAATCCAACTAAAGTAGATCAACCATGCAAAATCCAAAAATGATTAAAACCTAGATCTACAAAAATCAAAGCTTCAAATAGAAATTTCCAAGTTCTAAACTAGTATAGATTGAGGAGAAGAACATATTTTGGCAAATAGTTTTGTAAGAAATCATTGACAAAATTATTGATCCATCTCTTGAGCAAGTTGGTACTTGCCTTGGTTGGTGGATGAAGTAAATGAGAGGAAGTAAATGAGAGGAGAGAGAATGAGATGAGTTATATATAAAGATCTTGGACCCATGGGTTCATGATGAACCAAAGGGTTCATGATGAACCATTGGTGAACCAAGAATGGGTTACCCAAATGAGCCAAAACTGTAGGTCCAAATGCAGAAAATAAATTAGAAAATAATATTTTGTCGAATATTTTTGGGAAATGCATGAAGAAATACTGCATAATAATTATAGTATAAATACAAGATAAATACAATTTATCGGTTTACGTATTAAAATACGTATTCCAGGATCGGAGAGTGACAGATGTCCTTTATCAAACACAAATGATGTATTAAGCCCTCTAGTACAAGCACCACAGATACTACAAATAAAGAATGGAGTGAATGTATTCTGCTTATTCAAAATCAGTTACATTCATAAGACTACATCAGCAGCAGAAAGAAAAGAAAAAAAAATCTAGTAATACATAGTTTGGTCAGTTTGACAGCACTTCGCCTTCACCAAAAAGTAGTTTTGTGGCCCTCGAAAGAAGTCATGTTTTACTGCTGAGAAGCAAACAAGGCTGTTGAATCTCCAAGGAGCTGCACGAAGGAGGGAAAATATAGCATGCTTTTCTTTCCTCCGTATTACGGATACCTTAGCCCCGCTCATCCAAAAGACTATACCTTCAAAACAACATCCCTAATGGTGGTTTTGCCTACTTGGAGAGCCGTAAAAACAGGAAGTTCATGATGACGCCTGACCACCGTCTAACTCTCCGAGGTATAAAGGTTCTTCCTACTACCTGGGGAAACTCTTTCGAAGCATGAGGAGTTCTGAGTTGTCTGATGTGTATACCAAAATGGCACGAGGAAAATTCTTCTGAAGCATGGGAAGTTTTGAGCTGTTGATGTGTGTGTCAGAATGGTACATTTTTACTCTATCGTCGATACCGGTCCTGGAAAAATTCGCTAGTCAGATCCCTGTAAAAAAAGAAAAAAAGAAGGGGGTTAGCAGGTAGAAGAAAACAACATTCAGCCAAAACAGACCCTATGCGGCCCAGTTATGAGGAATGCGCATAAAACATGAGACGTATGCGGCTCAGTCTTCAAAAGCACTTATACGGCTCTATTATGCAATGTTCATGCGGCTAAGCCATGAAGTATTTATGCGGATTAGTTATGAGATGTATATGCAGTGTGGTCACGAGGCATCCATGCGGCTCAACCCATACAGCCCTATCATACAGAACACATGCAGTCCCATGAGATGGGGGATATATCGATCATGCCCAAAGTACAGAGGCAATTTATGACAAGCCCGCGTATAGAATATACGATATGGCCGTTGAAATTTAAGTCATCAACTTTTCCACCGTCCTTACCCTTAATAGAGGGTCGCACGTCAGGATGAACGGGAGCAGTACTCGACAGAGAGGCGAGCCCCTTCCCTTTGGCCGTAGCATCAGTCGACTTGGAAGCTTTCGGATCCATGGCTAACTGGGACAGAAAGATGACGAAGATGATGAAGACGAAGGAGAAAAAAGTTGAAGGAAAGAACTCTCTCTGTATGGCCCATATTTATAGATCCTCAAAGTGGAAACAGATGAACGTCGCTTTGTTTCTCGTATCCAATAAAGATAATGATGATGTTTGGGAATTTTTATCCTTAATAACCTTCATCACCGCTTCGGTTCCCGTATCCATGAAGGATAATGATGACGTTTGGGGATTTTATCCTTAGTAACCGTCAGCTTTATCTAAAAAAGAGCCCAATCAAAAAACTAAATCGAGGAATTAAATGCTGCAGTCACAGCTGGCAGACAAGATCTTCCTGCGGCACAAGATCTACTTGCGGCCAAAAAATGTCCCAACGGCTCAAAATGTCCTTGCGGCACGACGTCTCTCATGACTTGAAGATTTTTCTGCGGCTTGATATATGTCCACGCTTCTTATTCAAAGTATTCCAAATTTGCAATTTAAAAACTTTGAAGGGGGTCTTGTAGAAGCATGGAAAATATAGGGTTCATGCAGATCACAACTGATCGCATGAGTACCCTAGAATAGATTGACCCGCATAAAGAAGAGCCGCATGACAGACTCAGTACCACAGAGATAATAGTTACTTATGCGGCCAAGCAGATCAATCCTTCTGATAAAGCTGACAAACTCTGGCAAAGACTGACAGCTCTGACAACTTTGACACTCTGACAAAAAGAAGATAAGACATGATTAGACTGGACATGGCCATACGGCCAAAAGGACTGCGACTCGAGTTACATACGGCTCAATCTATGTACTTCATACGACCAAAGGTAACTGCAATCTGAGCCGCATGAGCTTTATGCGGCTCAGAATATAGAACCTATGCGGCTCAAAAATCTTCAAGCTACATACGGACTAAGGGAGACTGTCGCATGAGTCTTATGCGGCTTAGCATGGCCGAACTCTGAAGGGCCTATGCGGCTCAAAAAATGACTCAAGCAGACCGATCCTATCTTGCGATGAGACACGTGGCAGGCTGACCAAGTCTCAATCACCCATATTCGCTACAACAAAATCTCAACAACCCCCACCAGCTGGCAGCCCGAGATCGAGTCTTTGTGCGCTGCGAGAGACACGTGGCCACTTGGCCCTTTATGCGGCCCCAAAAATCTACTATTGCAGAAAATACTATAAATAGCAGGGTATCACACCCAGGCAAATGGTTGGCAATCCAAGGCAGGTAACCTACGAAAGGCAATATCTTCGAGAGCAAGGAGCGCGTCAGATAGTCCAAGGAGTAAGGCAGAGTTGCTACACTTTCCCGAGCCTCTATCATCACCCCCAGAATCAAAACTAAACAATTGTACTTAGATTATTTCCTAGGCTTTCTTTCTAAGCTTTCCTTTGTACAAGCGAGTTTGCAATCAAGTTCAATTCATCTGTAATTTGTTGTGCTTGATATTTAATGGCAAATATTATATAATAGAAAAGGTTATTTTTGTCATTTCATGGGGTACTTAATATATATAATAATTTTTTTCAATTAAAACGGGTATACTTAGCACTTGGGGTGTCCTAAGTAAGTCATGGGGTGTGTATAGCCGGACCAATAATATAATTACAACGCAAATGTCTACTCCTATATATCTCGATCCATCGCCCTTTTTTCATTCTAAGAACTATATTAATATAGTTTCTAAAAAATATAAAAACTTAAATATAAAAATAATTTTTTACATTAATAATATATACGGAAGTTAAAAAATATTGGAGTCTTCCGAAATAGCATGGCTAGTATAAAAGTGTAGCTAAAGGAATGTAAAATATCATGGTGATCTCGAATCAAAAGATCAGTTGTTGCACCACTTAGTTGAATGACTTAGTGAACTCATTCTCCAATGTACAGCACCATATATAATAATATTAGTCACACACTTTGTACAAGTCTGGCTGAGAATGGCAGAACTCATCCGATCCCTGACTAAATTATGTTCGAGTTTGGTGCTTTTGTCTCAGAACTGATCTACACGAAGCAAACTGAACTATGTCTAATTTCGGTGTCATCCGGGTTGACGATTTTTTGCATTTTAATTAGCACCATTGGATTTGTTTGATGACCAGATCTGATGATGGGCTATTTTAGGGCTTCTAGTATGACCTAAAATAGGTTTCTTATCCTATTTATATGGGTTGAGTGTGGAGGCACAAACAACGGCATAAGATGGAGATTTAGGGTAGATGTCCACATAAAATCTAAGAAAAAGTTCATACTTTGCTCTTAGGGATCATCATTCGAGACAGAAGGAAGAGGAGATATGATCGAGGAGTCATTGGTTTCGTTTATGGAGATCGTTACAAGTAGGGTGAGTGATTTCACCATAATATCTGTCTTTCTTCTTGAGAGTAGTGAGAGGGTTGAACCTATTACGACAAAGGGTTCAATATTGGTTCTTGTCAATCTTGTAATTTTATCCGAGTTATATAGATTGAGATTTGTTCAGGTAATGTAGTCAACGACCATATACGTTGTCTTTATCTGTGTTTGGCATTTGTTAGATGGAAATTTGTTATCTCATGTGGGTTTGCCTAAGTTTTTGCTATGGTCACGTTTCAGAGTATAGATGAGACTACCTGTCACGACCCGCTTCTACTTTTGGGGTACGAGTACATAGTCAAGTCCAACCTCTGCCGCAGCATTGGCGGTAGTATGCTGTTTATGGTAACATGGTCCACAACAAGAACAATATGCACATAACATCCACAACTAAACCATCAAATATAATATCCAATAGTCTCAACAATTAAGTAAAGAAAACTTTCAAACTAATCCACTACAACTCAAATAGTCTCGAGAACAAATCCGGTAGCAGAAAATAAAATAGATAAAATAGAATTCAAAACTATGACCACTAACTAATGTGAAAGCATAAGAAAAAATATGCTAATTCGTGTTAGTACCAGAATCTGGTATGCTGGTAACGATGTGTCTCCAACATACGCATCGTAGACCTCAGGACAGATCTCATCGTCTAAAGCTGAAAAATAGTTATCCAATCAAGATTGGAGCAAGATCACCATAACACTACACTATACAATATAATATACAAGCATGGAGGAACAACAGTAAAAGAAAGATGAACTGTAAACATGATACGATATGACAAGAAGAGATTTACGTCTATGACATACTAACACTATGTAAGTATACTCAAAAGTGACAGACATCTAAATAATATAGCAACAAAAATTGAAGCCACGTGTACCAAGTGTTTTAATACCAACGTTCAACATGTGATTGAGTTAGGAATCGGACAGTCAACATGTGAGGTGTATTGACTGAACAAACACTGTAAGACGGTCCCCTGATAGAATAAACTCTGGGCTACACTGGGGTACTGCATGTTACTAGTTGTATTCTCTCACCCGACTAACTCACAAGTACATGTCCAACACGGTAAACATTAACAATACGATAAACAATAAACATAAAAAATGAAAAGTAAAACACGAACATGTACATATGTTGAGAACCAATAAGGGACTTTAGTCCCACATCGGAAGATGTATTATGAAGAGCGGTTGGACCCTCTATAAGTAGTGGCAGTAGCCCATCAATAAAAATCATCAATTATTTATTTCTACATGGTATCAAAGCCATAACCATCCACCCCTCTCCCCAAATAAATTTTTTTCCCTTCCCCTCCCCCGGCTCCAGCAGCGCCCCCCCGGGCTGCCCCCTCCCCCGGGCTGTCCCTCCGGCACCAGCAGTGCCCGTCCACCCCCCGGCTGCCCCCTCCAGCTCCACCAGCCCCCCGGATCGCCCCGTGCGCACTAGATCGCCCGCGCCGGCTCCACCAGCCCCTTAACGCCCGCCACCTCCACCAGCCCCTCCCGGCTCCACCAGCACCCGAAGGCACAGAAGGCCGACAAGACGAAGAATCCAATGTTTTTCTATTTGGTTATTTATGTTTTTGAGATGCTACATGATCTGAGTTTGTTGCTTTGATTGAAAAAGTGTAGTTTTTTGTAAAAAAACGGTATATTTCAAAGAACCTAGATTATACCGTCTGGAATGAACAAATGCTTTATTTGTTTTTCTTACCCACTCTTCACATCGGGATCTACACGGAGAATGATCGTATTTTCTCCTGTGTCCTGACGTGTTCACTTTACATGCACGCCGGTGTTGGCCACGTATATAGCATTCGTAAAGTAGAAGACGACGAAGATGCTGACGAAGACGACGACTAGCAGTTAGCAGCCGACGACGAATACGACGACTAGAGATACAGCTGAAGAAGCCATGGATTCGATCACTGGAAAACTGACAGCACAAAGATGAAGGCCTTGGTCGATGATATCTTGTCGAAGAGATTGACCGAGGGCCCTCGTGTGACCCACACTAATATGGATCCGTCACCTACAAAATGGGGAGTTGAAAAAGCTCGAGACGAAGTTGTAAGAAACGTCCAACTACTTGAAATGGTTACGGCAGGCGATGCAGACGTTAAAGGGATGTGGCTTGGTTGGCTATGTCAATGGCCAAACCAAGCGTCCGCTGATCCCTCCTCAAAGGAGTTTGCTATTAGGAGATTGTCAATAGCGTAGTGGCTGGGTGGTTGACAGCCTCCTTGACTGACCAGGTGTCGAGGAAATATAGAGGCGATAGAGGGTGCTGATATATGGCAGACTTTGAAGGATATGTACTCAGGCTCGGGCAACCCTATACGGGTCTTCCAACTACAAGATGAACTCGATAGGGTGACCCAAGACGAACGTACCACCTCTGAGTACGCAGCCCTGTTGAAGAAGTACCGGTCTGACCTGGTCACTATGATCCTCTTGGGATGGAAGATGCACAAGTCGAACCGGCATTTGCGAAGCATTTTCAGATTCTGACGTATATTTTGAGCAGAGATGATGCAGTTCTTGAAGGGGCTCAACCCTGTGTTTGAGCAGAGAAGGAATGTACTACTCGTAACCCACGCTTCCAATCTTAGAAGAAGCCATGGCTACCATGGCACAAGAAGAAGCTCGATTGAAGTTGATGCCCAACAAAGGCTACTTCCAGGGAGCAAGCTGCTGTTAAAAAGTTCCCTTGCACCTTTAATCATCCTCCTCTGCGGGCGGTTTTGCCACAACTGTGGTGAGGAATTACATCAATTTTTTTCTAAAACCCTGTGAGGTCAGTCGAATGATCGCGAACGGGGTCGGAGGACGTCGTGGTGGTAGAGGAGGATATGCTGGTAGAAGGAGAAATTATTTTGGAGGACACAAAGCAAATTGGCAAAAGAAGGGGGAGACAATCAATTGGTTGAAATAACCCCTCTTGAGAGGGAGTTCATCGCGAGGTTACGAGGCACGAAGCTGGGTTCGGACGAAAGTCAAGTTACTCCTGGGGCTCATCTATCTCGGGGATCACTTCACTTGCTTTGACCAAACCAGCACAGGTATACCTGTGCGTGCTTGCATTGTTCATCAGCCAGGTTGATTATGGACTTCGGTCATCTCGCCATGTCACGGGGTCTGCGGTGAGTTCCAGGACTATACTCACCTACCGACACCGGAGAGCATTCAGACTGCTGATGGTACCTCCAGACCTGTAATAGGTAAAGGCACTGTCGCAACACCTTCCATCACTCTCACCAATGTCTTATATGCTCCATCTTTCCTATCAATTTATATATTAGTTCATTATCCTTGATCTAAACTGTTTATTCCTTTGACATTCCTACGGTAACTTTTTAGGAGAATGGGACAAGACGACGACTAGGGACTGGCACATGGTATAAGGGACTGTGGTACTTGGACATGATCGGACTGGACAAAGCATTGGCATCTCTAGTAGCAGCGCACAACTGGACGCTTCATGTCGCGGTGTAGAAGACGAATTACTATCACCACCAGCGTGTCGGGCATTATTCCTTTAAAGTTATTAGTCGAATGTATCCGTCCTTATATCAAAGGGCTAATAAAGAGAAGTTATTTTGTAATACATATGAGTTGGGAAAACATACCAGGAGCTCGTATGTGAGCTCAGGGAATAGAAGTTCCGCTATTTGATATGATACATTCGGATGTATGGGGCCCTTGTCCTACAATCGGTATTAACGGTTTTAGATGGTTCGTCACTTTATTGACTGTTATACCGCGTGACCTGGGTCTACCTTATGAAGAATAAAAGTGACGTTCTTGAGACTTTTCAGGATTTTTATGTCGGTGGAAACACAAATTAAGTGTTTTCGGTCTGACAATGGGACGGAGTATACTAATAAGAGGGTTGCTGGGTATTTATCCACTCATGGAATACTAAATCAAACTTAGTATGCCTATACACCGACACAAAATGGTGTGACCGAATGGAAGAACAGGCACTTGCTGGAGGTCGCACGGACGATGATGTGGCTATGAATGTCCCAAAGCACTTATGGGGGCAGGCTGCATTAACGGCCTCTTATCTCATCAACAGAATGCCGTCTCAGTATTGGACTGGAAGACACCGTTGGAGATGCTTACTGGTGCAACCACGTACACTATTCCACCGAAAGTATTTGGGTGTGTGTCTTGTCCAAGATAATAGGCCAGGAGTTGGCAAATTGGATCCTAGAGTGGTTAAGTGTGTATTCGTCGGGTACACAGCAACTCAGAAAGGATATATGTTGGAGCCCAGTCGAGGGGAAGCTGTTTGTAAGCATGGACGTTACATTCAGAGAACTGGAACCATACTATGGTTCGGATGAAGGTTCAGCATTTAGTGACACACCTAACACAGAGGGTGTTAGACGTGAGGGGAGATAATAAGTCCAAAAGTGGTAGTCGGATCGGTCTCGTGCCCGTTCGTAGAAAATTGGACGAAAGGGGAAGAAAGAGAAAGCAGTGACTCCGATACAGAGAATGAAGAAGAAGATACATATGTTAGCAGGGAAGAAGTAGATAAGGGAAAAGAAGCTCCAAGTCTACAGAGGGATATAGAAGTCCAGTATGTGTCGTGTCCAGCGCCTACTGTACCAAGCCCATTGCCTACTGTACCAAGTCTCTCGTCTACTCCTGCTCCAACTCTTGAAGATGTTGCCCCCGTACCAAATCACTCTGATTCTGATACGGATCTCTCTGAATTGGATG